>JAUMHM010065345.1:0-14325 GCA_032362435.1 Melikaiella ostensackeni
TCGATTATGATGAATAAACTTGTATTTTTGATTTTAAAAATAAAGTCCTAAAACTTTTTGATCAAGGTGGTATTTTAGGCGGCCCGAGTGGAAAAAGCACCATTTAGCCCTTTTTGGAATGCTGGCCCCCGCCAGGGGCCCAGGTGGATAATCCATAAGAGAGAAGCCACGAGGGCCCTGCTTGTTGCCCTCATCCCTCAGTTTACAAAAAACAAAAGATTTTTTTGTAACAATTTTTTTTTGTAACGAATTGTCTTTTGTATCAAATAGTAACAATATCTCACTGAATGTGCAGTTATTAAAAATAAAGATAATTCCAACAAATTTTGATACGCGTGCAGAGTGTCTGACTGAAAAAGAAATTGTAAACAATGTGAAAGGTTGGTCAAAAGGAAAGACTTTAATTTTTAATTTTTTATATATATTAGCAACACAAAGTGGCCTCAATTGGGTTTCAAGACCCACTCTCCCCTTTACAATTCTTAAAACTGTCCCTAATCGAATAAAAGACACCCTCCCCGCTTTCCAACTTTCAAAAGTGGACCCATTTGGATTTCAAGACTCCCACCCTCTTTCCAACTCTCAAAACCTGCCGAAATTGGATAACAAGACCTCCTCTCCCCTTTACAACTCTCAAAACTGGCCCAAATTAGATTAAAAGACCCCCTCTCTCCTTCCCAACTCTCAAAACTTGTCACAATTGCATTTTAAGACCTCCTCTCTCCTCTCCATCCCTCAAAATATGCCCCAATTCGATATCAAGACCCCCTCTCCCATTCACAACTCTCAAAACTGGCACCAATTGGATTTCAAGACCCTCTCTCCCAATTTCAACACTGAAAACAGGCCCTAATTGGACCTTAGGACCCCCTCCCCCTTCCCAGCTCTCAACACTGGCCTCAATTGGATTTCACGATCCCCTCTCCCCTTCCTAACTTTAAAAATTTTCCCCAATTGGATTTCAAGACCATTTCACCCCTTCCCAATTCTCAACACTGGTCCCAATTGGATTCAAAGATCCCCTCCCCCTCTTCCAAGTCTCAAAACTGGACCTAATCATGAATTAGCATATCGTTTCTATGAGGGGCGACGACTGGAGTGCCCTCACATGCCACACATGGCTTGAGGGCAATCCATGAGGACCTACTCCATTTTTTCACAGAGGGGTTTGGAAATTTTTTTGTTTCCGAAAATTTCATTGTCTAAAATGTTCTACTTTTTGGCAATCATCCATGAGGATCCCTTTTCTTGAGATCTAAAGACACCTCTTATTGACCCTGGCAGTAAACCTGATGTCATGAAAATTTCCACGTGCATTCTGCAATTGTTCAATTGACAAGAGTACACACGCCTTTATTCGGGTACTGAAAGAGCGAGAATTGCATCAGTGCATTGAGTAACAGGAAGAATTACTTCACTTGAGATCAAAGCAAACGGGACGTTTATAACATCATTTTAGTTCGGCTTTAATTTTAAAAGAGTGTTTATGGCACGAGAGAAAAAAAATTGAAGAGAACAAAGAGATAGCGACAATTGTGCGGGTCGAGGGTGATAATTGTATACGCAATAGTGAATCCGTATCGCGTTATCTCGATGACAGTGAATACAACTCGTGCGACCCTGAAAGGCCTAGAAGTGTTCTTCACTAATCTGGAAGAGTATTGTAAATTTTATGGTCATTAAAAATTTTAATTTAGCTTAATTAATTTAATTTAATCAATTAAATTAAATTAAGTTAATTAAGTTAATTTTTGTGACATGTGACATGGGGGGAGGGGGGGTATAAAATGAGCCAAAAACGTGTGACGTATTATATGGACGACCCCCAATTTTTTACATTCTTTTTCGTTATTTTAGGAAATCATTCAAAATTTTTTAAAATCTTTTTCAATTTTCTTTCAGATATCATTTGTCAAAAAAAAAAAATCATTTTAATTTTTCCCAGGAATTTCCGGATTATTATTATTTTTTGCTATAGGTACAGAAAATTTTGTTTTACTTGTAAGGACAGAATTTTTGCTTTTATTATTAAAGAATCACTTACAATTTGAGATTTCTCTTTTAGAAATCAATTTGTATAATTAGAATTACTCATTTGGAAATTGTGATCTGCAAAAGTCCAGAAAATTCATCATTTTTATTGGTAAACATAACTTACAATTAGTGTAACATTGTAACTTTTCTTTAATTTCATAAACTCTGTTTTATAATAATAACAACGAAGTAGAAACTAAAAACAGACACTAAAAGTCATATTCACGCAGTGTCGCAACCAATCAGGTTTTCGACAACAATGTGTGCGAGATCTCCTGACTACAATTTTGTAAAAAAAATTTGAATTTTATTTTATATTTTACAATTTTCAGTCATTTTATATTTTAAATTATATTTTTGATTCAAAAAATAATCAATTATTGATGATACAGTTTATCAATCTAGTTTTAATTAAATTAATTGATTTTTTTTTGTCATTTTCTAGTTGATTATTTTATTTAAAATATACCAATTATTGATGCTTTACTTTATCTTTCAGGACTGTTTTATTATGTGTTGTAATGACAATTACTTTTTATTGAATGTATCTCAATGAGAAAGGAAGTCGTGACTTCCACAGCTTCCGGGTGGGCAAGAGTGATTGTAAAATCCTTTAAAAAATTATTATTATCGCTAGTAAATGCTGATATGATGTATTTATGGATTTAAAACTGGAGTATGAACATAGTTTGATGAGGAGAGTAATTTTTAATGTAATAGTTTAGTAGTTTGGCAATTTTATAGCGTGTAAATAAAATGAGGAATGCACGATTTAGCATTTTAAAAAAATCAATTGAAGATAATAAATTCAGAATGAATCAAAACTTAAATTCTTCGTAGAAATTATAAATTAAATGAAACTAAATTCGAATTCATTTAATTTAATTTAATTAAAGAAAAAACTATTGACTAACGTACGGCTTGGCCCCACAAGTAGAATTGTTAGAATTTCATTTTTGAGGATATTTTATTTCAGTTGATATAGGTGAGATCCTTTTTATAGTTGAAAGAACTTTGAAATTGAAAAAAGAACTTGATAACTCTTAGGTCAAAAAATTTTACATTGTTTTCGTGTGTCTAATCAGCGTCTCTTAAAAGCAAAATACATAGCAAGCATTTCAATTTCGAACCATGCACCTGAATTGGTTTAAGATTGTTGGCAAGCGAGGGACTAAAAAAAACTTTTATTTTGAATATACACTGAAATTTGGTTGAAAGAAACAAATTTTGGTAAATTCAACAAAATACTTCATTGATTCATACAAAATTTTTGGTTGAATGTACCAAACCTTTGGTTCACCATATAGCAATTTATTTAGTTGATACAACCAAATTTTTGTGCAATCAACCAACCTTTTTTCTGAGAGAGATTGAAGTGAGTGGAAATAAACAAATAAATAAATAATAAATAGATAAATAATGATGCAATATACGGCAATATACCACGTTTGGTTGACAACGTCACTTGCAGCGCAATAGCGGAAGGCTGCGAGCTTGGAAGGCCGCTGCACCAATGCTAAATACTTCATTTGACGTAACTTTTATTGACACCAATCAAAATCTAAATCGATCCACTCAAAACTCAAAAAAAAATCTGAAATTGGTTAATATCTTCGGTTCTCTTTTTTGATTTGAAAATTCAGAAACAATTTCCAACTGCTTCCAAAATCATGGCGAATTATGCATATGTACAGTTTTTGCCAGTGAACAATAATATCAGTATTAGAAATTCGAAAACAAATTTTTTGCCTGATTTAGCATTTTTTTTAAATGCGCGAAAAACATGTTCGAAGAATGTTTTGAACACCATGAAGCTATGTTTTTCCATGAAAGCAAAATGAAAACATGTTTCTTTGGTTCAAGCTAAAGGAATTTCAGGTTCAACATATTGAACTTTTTACAAAAAAAGCGTGCATTCAAGTCAATCCAAAAAACATGTTTTTTGCACAATTAAAAAAATTCTAAATTAGGAAAAACTTTTTTTTACTACCAACTTTTTATTGTTGTTCGCTTGCAGAAACTCTACATTAAAAAAAATTTGCCATAATTTTGTAACCAATACGACGATTTTTTAACTTTCCAATCAAACAAGAGAAAAAAATATATAAACCGATTAAAAAATTTTATTTTTCAATTTTTTTTATATATTAACCCACAAATTTTTTTCTCTCAGCTCAAACGATTCGAAAGAAAAACTAGAGCAAGCATGTTTTGTTTTTTCTGGGCGAGTCATTGACACACAAAGGTAGCGAAAAATTGCATTGAAATATAATCTTGCAGTTTGTTTAAAATTGATACAGCATTAGTGTAATTTAATTTATGGCGGAAGGGAATGCATAATTTTCAAAATTTATAAATATAAGGAATCGCATTTGAGTTTGTCGTTGAAAATTGCTCATTTGATGGTTAATTGATTCCTTTCTTTAGTTTCTAACCAGTAATTACTTTCTGTTTCAAACTTCGTTATTACTTTCGCATTTACTTTCAATTTATCGCGTTTACTAACAAGAGTCTAAAGATAATCTCGTAACATTCTGTAAAAATTTTGTAATTCTTCCAAATACTTCGCAGTCCTTTGAAATACTTTTGAAAGCCTTGAAATTTGTTGCAATTTTTTCAAATTACTGAAAATATTTTAAATCGAATGAAAAAAACCGGTCACTGAATCAAATTCCCGATTAAGTCCCGGATTTCCCGGTTTCTCGTTCAGGCAAACACTTTGGTAACATTTTCATTAATGAATTAAGTAAGTCGATATTAGAATAATTGCATTATCTAAAGTCAGTTGCAAAATTTCCGAAATCCATTTGGCGGGAGAGTGAGCCTGACATAATATCTGATGAGCCTTGAGTTTGGTAAAAGTAAAAGTAAGCTTTACGCAGTGAGTGCTGAATCTGACCTATTCTTATGGTCCAGCTGGTTTCTGAACCTCAATTAGGACGAAACCTTGACTCGAAAACTGGTGTTATCCCCTCCAAAATCGATGAATTTCACGGCTCAGACGATCCGAAATTTCGATCTTTTTATATCGGCCCTGAAAAATCACGTTACTGGGAGCTAAATCTAACTTCGGTAATACTGTCAAAGTGACAGTTTTAAAGGCAGTTCTGAAGCCAGACCCAAGCCCATATTTTCCCTTGAAAGAAGACGGAATTTCTAACAGTATCATCCAGGGGTATCAGACACCTACGAAACTAGCTAAAAACATGCACTAAATTCTCGCATGCTACGTGCGAAACAGAATATGATATGATAATTTGTAAAAAAGCGTTGGAAAGGTTGTTAAATTCCACGTAAAATGAGCCCTATTTTAAATGTTTTTGATGAAGAGACAAAAATGAGGAGAACAGTACGAGAACATAAATCGAGCGATTAAAAAGCATGCACTCACTTCTCGCATGATATGTTCAGAACAAAACCGGATAGAATGATTTATAGAAAGGCGACGTAAAGATGATTAAATTCCGCATCAAATAAGCCCTGTTTAAAGTATTTTTCATGAATAGAGACGAAAAGCAGGAGGACGGTATGAGGACATCAAAATTAACATCATCAAAAATAAAACATGCACTCACTTCTCGCATGATTCTTGTTCTTCTTTTTGTCTCAATTGACCAAAGATACTTCAAACAGGAATCATTCGATGCGGAATGTGAAAACCTTTCCAGCGCTTATTTCTAAGCTATCATATCTCACTTTGTTCCGAACATATCATGCGAGAAGTGAGTGCATGTTTTTAATCGCTAATTTCTTAGATGTCCTGAGACTGTTACTGTCCTTTTTTTCGTCTCTATTCGTCAAAAATACTTTAAATAGGGATCTTTTGATGCGGAACTTAGTGAAATTCTCCGAGCTTATTTATAAGCTATCCTATCTCATTTTTTTTCCAACATATCATGCGAGAAGTGAGTGCTTGTTTTTAATCGCTAGTTTTGTAGGTGTCCTCATACTGTTACTGTCCTCCTCCTTTTTGTCTATATTCATCCAAAATACTTTAAATATGGCTCATTTGACGCCGAATTCAATAAACTTTCTTAAACTCTTTTACAAATTATTCTATCTCATTATGTTTCGAACATATCATGTGAGAAGTGAGTGCATGTTTTTAATCGCTAATTTTTTAGATGTACTGAGGCTGTTACTGTCCTTTTTTTCGTCTCTATTCGTCAAAAATACTTTAAATAGGGATCGTTTGATGCAGAATTTAGTAAAATTCCCCGAGCTTCTTTATAAATTATCCTATCTCATTTTGTTTCCAACATATCATGCGAGAAGTGAGTGCACGTTTTCAATTGCTAGTTTTATACGTGGCCTCACTCCTGGACGACACTGTTATCTGAAGAAACACTTTTCAAAGGTGAAAAAATAATTTCCAGAGCCATAGAGACTTATAGCCCAATATAGGAAAATTTTAATTTTTCTGCCACTCTGAAATTGCTTGAAAAGTCTACTATTATAATTTTGGTGGAGAATTCATCTTTCTTGGTTGAAAATTTTATTGTTTTGTTGAAAATTTACCTACTTAGTTGAAAGCAAAACTCCAAAAAATTTTTTTGTTTGTTGGAGATTCATCATTTTAGTTAAAAATTCATCTTTTTGGTTGAAAATCCAACTATTCTTAGTTAAAAGTTATTTCTTTGTGGTCGAAAACTCTACTGTTATATTATGGGTTGTCGATTTACGTTTTTTGAATAAAAATTTCATCATTTTGTTGAAAATTGATCTATTTTGATAAAAATTCAACAATTTTGTTACGAAGTTATCCTTCTTGGTTGGAGATTCAATTGCTCTGTTGAAAATTCGCGTTTTGGCTTGAAAATTCAACAATGTGGTTGAACTTTTCTCTCTTGGCTGGAAAAACTTTCTTGGTTGAAAATTCAACTCTTTTGTTGGAAATTCATATTTTTGGTTTCAAAATTCATATTTTTTGGTAGAAGTTTAAACTTTTTCGGTTAAAAATACAACTGTTTCTTTCAAAATCAATCTGTTTTGATTAAAGATTCAACTGCTTGGTTAAAAGTTGAACTCCTTGGTTAAAAATTCATTTTTTTGATTGAAGATTCATCTCTTTGGTTGGAAGTTGAACTGTTTTGTTGAAAATTCGTTTTTTTTTGTTAGAATTTAATTTTTACAATGGAAAATTTAACTATTTTATTTTTGATTGAAAATTTAACTATTTTATTTTTGGTTGAAAATTTATCTTTTTAGTTAAAAGTTTAACAATTTGGTTGAAAATTAACTTTTGAGTCAAAAATTTATATTCGCGAATTTAAAATTCAACTGTTTTGTAGAAAATTCGCCTTTTGGCTTGAAAAGCCAACAATTTCGTTGAATTTTTTTTTCTTAAATGAGAAATCTTTCTTGGTTGGAAATTCAATTCATTATTAAGAATTCAAGTATTTTGTTGAAAATTACTTTTTTTAACTAAAAATTTAACTAGTCCATTTTTGGTTGAAAAAAGGTTGAAAGTTAATTCTTTTTGGTTGAAAAGTCTACTATAATATTTTTGGTTAAGAATTAATCTTTTTTCAGTTAAAAATGTTATTATTTTGTTGAAAATACGGTTTTTGGTTCAATATTAACCTCCTCGATTGGAAATTTCACTATTATGTTGAAAATTGTCTTTTTTGGAAAAAAATAATCTTCTTAAATTGAAAATTTAACTGTTTTATTAAAAAATCGTCTCTTTTTTAGGTTAAATTCAACTGTTTTTGATTTAAAATTAAAATCTTCTTTGGATGAAATTTGAACTGCTTTGCTAAAAATTCATTTTTTCGGTTGGAGATTCATGATTTTAGTCAAAAATTCATCTCTTTGGTTAAAAATTAAACTATTTTGTTGAAAATTCGTTTTTTTCAGTTGAAAATAATTTTTTTAACTGAAAATTTAACTATTCCATTTTTTGTTGAAAATGCATTTCTTTTAGTAGGAAATTCAACTACGCAATGGTTTGATATCCCGGGGTTTTCTGTGGCAAAAATAGTTCAAACAGGGTTCATTTGACGCGAAATTTAATAACCTTTCCAAAGCTTTTTTCAAAATTATTCTATCTCTTTTTTTTCCGAACATAAGATGTGAGAAGTGAGTACGGAGTGACGATACTGTAATTCTACAAGTTTATTGTGAACTTGCAGCGATTAACGGTGGAATTTTACCATTTTCGTATCAATTTTATCGTAAAAGTGTAATATTACCACTTAAACAGTGTGCATGAAAAAAAGTGATTAACGTGGTAAATTTCAACCATAGTGTTCAGGACTGTAATTCTACCACGTTAAATGGTGTAACTTGACATTTTTTTAGTAAAATTACCGTTTTAATCGTTGTAACTTCTGAAGTGGAAAAATTATGTATAATCTATGGATAGTTTATGTACAAATTAAAAATTATGCATAATTTGTCAAAATATATACTTTTTCTTAATAATATAGTGCGTAAAAAAGTATATATTTCGACAGATTTTACATAATTTTCACTTTGTACATAAACTGTCGATAGATTATACATATTTTTTCCACCTGAGTTTACACTTTCTTGGTATAATTACGTTGATCTCTGTAACTTCCCAGATGGAAAACTTATGCGTAACCTATCGATAGTTTATGCATAGACTGAAAATTACGTATAATCCATCGAAAAATATATGTTTTCTCAAGAAGATGGTGCTTAAAAAGTGTATATTTCGACAGATTATACATAACTTTTACTTTACACGTAAACCATCCATGTCGTTTTCTACCATGATTATTCTGAAGCACTTTTTAGAGTACAATTTCGGCAATATTATAAAAATGACTGAAAAGAGAAGAACGTCAAATTGAGAAGTAAATCCCTATCGGAAATTTCGGTCACGGCCCTTTGATAATGGGGATTTTTCTCTTGAAATATCCCATGACCCAGTGAGAGTGTTTTGGGAAGCAAATGGTAGAAGCAGACGACTGTTAGCACAATTTATATAGTGGATATAGTTGTACGTACGGTAGACTATCACGTTTATTTCGAGGTCGCTGATTAGTGAATGACCCAGATTTTCATCACGGATTGTGTAGAGTTCCAAAAATAAATAGAGCATGCGATGGGCCTTTATCTGTACGCACACATCATGGTGAATTGGGTAAAAATAAAGTGAGGCAATCGTCTTTATTTTCCATGTGGAGACGAAGACTGGATTTGTGTGTTAGGTCAGAAAATAGGGAGTGACGTAAGAAGGCATTTGCGATCAAAATTTCATTCGCCATTTTCAGATTTAGTAGTATCAGCAGTGATGGGAAGTAACTAGTTCTTTTTAACTAGTTACTGTAACTAGTCACTTTTTTTTGGTAACGATAGTGGTAACGAAATTACTTTCGTAAGTAAGTAACGAATTGGTAACTAGTTACATTTTTTTCAGTAACAGTAACTATAAGAATCGTTACTTTTTTAGTTACTTTCGAAATGTAGTTCACAAACCTTTTTTAAAACAATCAATCGATTTTATTGCTTTTCCAATCAATTTTTCATTTTCACTATTCAACTTGTGGTAGCAAATAGCCATACAAATGTATAGCCCAATATAGGAAAACTGACATTTTTTCTCCCACCCTGGGAATCAAAATTTTCTAAAATCTATAAAAACACTAAGAAGGAAAGAAAAAAATAATTTCAGAGTTAAATATTCATTTCTCTTTGGTTAACAATGAATTTGATTAACCGGAAATTTGAGTATTCCAGTTATTTTATTTATTATTTTAGTTAAAAATTCATCTTCTGTGGTTAAAAATTCAACGGTTTTGTTGAAAATTAATTTTTTGGTTGAATTAAACTGTTTTTGATTCAAAATGAATTTTTTTGGTTAGAATATATTAACTATTACACTTTTAGTTGAAGGATTCACCTTTTTTCGTTGAACATTATTTCTTCAATTGAAAATTCAACTATGACATTTTTAGTTGAAAATTGATCTTTTGGAGTTGAAAATTCACATATTTAGTTTGAAATTCGTCTTTTTTTGGTAAAAAATTAATCTTCTTAGCTAAAAATTCATCTCTTTGGTTTCAAATTCCACTACTTTGCTGAAAATTGATCTTTTTTAGCTGAAAATTGATCTATTTTGTTAGAAATCCATCTCTTTGGCTTCAAATTAAACAATCTTGTTGAAAATTCGCCTTTTTTGATTGAAATTTCATCTATTACATTTTTTATTGAGAATTCATCTTTTTGGATAAAAATTTTATTATTTGGTTGAAAATCAACTTCTTTGTTGGAAATTCGCCGTTTTCGCTTGAAACTTCAACAATCTGGTAGATTTTTTCCTGTCTTGACTTTCGTTCAAAATTATTCTTAAAAAAATTCCTGTATTTTATTAAAAATTCGTATTTTTTGATAAAAAAAACTATCTTCTTGATTGAAAATTCGTCTCTTTGGTTCCAAATTTACCTATTTTGTTGAAAATTTGTCTATTTTGGTTGAGTTCAACTGTACTTGATTTAAAATGAAAATCTTCTTTGGTTGAAATTTCAACTATTACCTTTTTCATTAAGAATTCACCTTTTTTGGTTGGAAGTTGAACTACTTTGTTAAAAATATTTTTTTGGTTGTAGATTCATCACTTTAGTTGAAAATTCATCTATTTCGTTGAAAATTAACTATTTTGTAAACTTATTTTTTGGTCAAACATTCATTTTTTTAAATGAGAATTTAAATATTCCATTTCTGGTTTAAAATTTATATTTTTTAGTTAAAGATTCAACTATTTGGTTGGATATATCTCTTTTTTACTTGAATATATGTATTTTGTTGAAGATATGTTTGCTCTGGTTGAAAGTTTATCCTTTTTGTTGAAAATTCAACTTCTTCTGAAACATTTTCTGTTGGTTTCAGAATACTGTAAATCTTCTAGAAGTGTAAGCCGTAACTAGTTAAATCTGCAGGAACACTTTTGAAAAGAAATAATTAATTTTCAATGCCAAAGAGATTTATAGCCCAAAATACGAAAGGTGAAATTTTTCTTCCACACTAAAATTCAAAATTTTTTAAAACATTCCTTATTTTAGAAATATTATGTGGGTCATGACTGACGTACGATTTTCATTCAAAAGTGTAACAACTATCACTCGAGAGTTATAAATAAAGTTTTGTCAAATTTAAATTTGGATATAATCCTAAAATACAAAAGTAACCGAAAAAGTAACGACAGTTAGTTTTATTGGAAAAATGCAACCAAGAAAAAGTTACATTTTGAATCGGTAATGATAACGACAACTCGTTACTTTTTTCGTGATATAACGGTAACGATAACTAGTTCCTTTCAAAAAGTAACTTACCCATCACTGAGTATTAGCGTGGTACTTACAAATTTGAAGTTTAATTTTCCAAAACGCTACCTTTCCAATTTTTTTCTCTTAGTGAGAGAAACTCACTGGAATTTTTTCATACTTAAAAAAAAGTTTTAATGGTCTCGGGAAGATTTTAAGACTTTCTAAATTTTTTAAATTTGTTCTCTAGGTACAAAAGTTGTTACTCAAATCATACTTTAGGGGCCGTCCATAAACTACTTTTTCAATTTGAGGGGGGGATGGGGTCACGCCAAAAACTACGTTTGATAAAAGGGGGGGGGGGAGCCATGGAAGTAACGTCACGAGTTTAGATAATGTTTTAATACGTTTTCTGATGACAAATTTGAACTAAGTTTGCGAATTTTGCGTAAGATGGCTTTGCAACGGTACAGTTTAATATTAACTTAATAAGTTTGAACATCACTTTCATATTTCAGACTTCACACTCGTTCCCCTATTCCCCTCCTTTCCCATTTATTCAAGAATTTTTCTTTCTTTTCCTACTCTCAAGAAACTTCCCTCTTTTTCTCGCTTTTTCGCTTAAATACGAACTGAATTAATAGCACCATATAGAAAATATCCAACTATATTTAATTAAAATTTAATTTATTTTGGTTGAAATGTCTACTATTATATTTTTCAATCGGAATTCATCTCGTTTGATTGAAAATTCTACTGTTTAGTTGAAAATTTAATTAGTTTGTTGAAAATGCAACTATTTTGTTGAGAAGTCATCTTTTTGGCGAAACATTCAACTACTTAGTTGAAAGTTGAAATATTTTGATAAAAATTCATCTTTTGGTTCAAAATTTATCTCTTTGGTTGAAAATTCAACTATTGTATTAAAAATTCGTCTTCTCAGTTGACTTCAACTGTTTTTGATTTCAAGTTATGTAAAATCCATTTTGGTTGAAATATCAACTATTACATGTTTTCTTGAGAATTCATCTTTTTGGTTAAAAACTCGATTGTATGTCTTTTTTGGTAAAAAGTTAATCTTCTTAGGAGAAAATTCACATTCTTTGGCCAGAAGAGCAACGGTCTGGTTGAAAATTAATCTGTTTTGGTCATGGGTTCAACTATACCGTTTAACATTCAACTATTTTCTTGAAAATTCGTTTTTTGTTTTGCTTCAGAATTAAATATTTTAACTGAAAATGTAACTTCCGTTTTTGGTTAAATATTGATATTTTTAATAGAAAATAGATCTTTTCGAGTTTAAAATTCAACTATTCGTTTTCAAATTCATGTATTTTGTTAAAAGTTCGTCTTTTCTGGCATAAAATTAATGTTCATAGTTGAAAATTCATCCTCTTTGGCAAAAAATGCAACTGTTTGGTTGACACTTAATCTGTTTTGGTTCAGAGTTTGACTATTCTGTTGAAAATTCGTCTTCTTTGTAAAAAACTTATTTTCCTTTCGTTAAAGATTGATTATTTTAGTTGAAAATTCAACTATTTGGCTGTGAATTAATTTTTTTATTAAAAATTCATATTTTTTGTTGAAAAATCAACTCTTTTGTAGAAAATTCGTCTTTTTCCCTTCAAAATATCACAATTTTGTTGAAAATTCGTCTTTTTTGGTAGAACGTTAGTCTGTCTGGTACAAGAATAATTTTTTTCATCTGAAATTCAACTATTTGGTTAGAAATTAATCACTTTTGGTTCAAAATTCAACCACTTGGTTGTAGGTTGAACTACCTTATTGAAAATTCACTTGTAAGAAACTTAAATTGAGTTGAAAATTCAACTATTTCGAAGGAAATTCGTCTTTTGGGGCAGAAGATTAATTTTTTTTTCTTGAAAATTAATAATTTTGGTTGAAAATTGAACTATTTTGTTAAAGTCTATTGTTTTGGTAGAAAATTCAACTTTCTGGATGGAAAATTCATCTTTTTGATAGAAAAGTCATCTTTCCTGGCCCCTTATCTATTCTATTTTTATTACCAATTTTGAAAATTCGAAATTTTTCGATTCGTCCGAACAAATGATTTTGTTGAAGAACAAGAAAAAATTTTCTTGTCCATTCTATTTTTTTCTCTCGCACAAAATTTTGTATAAAGGCAGAAATTATTATAAATAACGCTGAAAACCTTTTTTTAATCACAGAACGATATAAACAATAAGATTTTTCAAGGAGAAAAAACTATCCTAGGGTTATTTTAATCAAATTTCATCTCTTCTAATTTTTTCTCTCGTATAAAACTGTTAAAAACTAATCTTTACCTTTTGAAATCGAGAAATAAAGTGAGATTCAAAAATAGTAAGGGGGTTTTTTCGTAGCAATTTTTCGAGGAAACAATTTTACTTTTTCGCCTTTATTCAAATAAATTTTTTGTTTGAAAAATTAATGGATAAAAATGTCAAAACAAACCAGAATCGTCCAATTCCAATTTATTATTAAACAGAGAAACACTTTACTTTCATATCTTAACTATTTATATACCTAATTTTTTGTTTGCAGTCAAGTTCAAAATTATTGAATCTTTAACTCAATTTATAAAATTGACAAAAAAAAGGTCCATTGACTATTGCATTCTATTCCTTGAAAGGTTTTTCACAATTCTATTCGTCACGTTTTTATGAAAATTAATTCATTTAGAAATTATATGAACAATTATTTTTAGTCAGTCATTTTTTGAATTAAGCAAAATGCAACATTTCTGAGATGCGAAACTAAGAATGAAGGCAAAATGAAAATTTTCATTTTTCAAAATGAGATGCAACAAATTTCACACTAAAGGTCTTCTATGAATGAGCTTTTGTAAATTAAAATTAAATGAAAATTACGACTCTTGTCTGAAGCGGAATAAAAAACACAAATATGCGAATAACTACATTTAAATAAACAATAATGACCTTAACTATTTTGTTGTTATTTACGCTTAGATTTCTATTCTAAAATTTGTTGCAATAATCAATGGGCCTCCTTTGTCAATTTTATAAATAAAGTTCTTCTTTACTTATAATGTGTCTCC
>JAUMHM010065376.1:0-14323 GCA_032362435.1 Melikaiella ostensackeni
AGAATAAAGCCAATTTTTCATTCAAAATATCGTTTTTTCATTGTCAGGCCGAAGACTTTTCAGCCCATGTAGTATACATTAATTAGGAGAAGCTTATAGAAATAGTGTGATAAATAGAAAATCTTAATGAAAAACAGCGATTGTGTATAATTTTCTACTTTACTAACAATGAGAAGAGAGTGTTGTGAAACTTTTGAATAGTTTACGCAACCTTCACCTATAAAATGCATTTACGAGTCAAAGGCGAGTGAGAGATAACGTTCTTTTGACAGAAATATGTTTTGTTGAAATCTTTGTTTAAACTGTGAGCCTATGTTGATATGCATTCTTATATCACATAGTTTGTCCAATATTAACATATATGCATATTACGACACAGAACAGAAAATTCGTGGTCGAGAATCTCTTTTCATGCTATGAAAATAATTTTATAAATATAATTATTTTTGTTGATTTAACGTTATCTTTGCCGAGGCTTTAGCTCCAGGCTATTGGGAAGTAGGAGTAGGTAAGAATGGCGAATCTGTTCTTGGATTTATCGAAAGTGGAAAGAGGGACGTATTTCGTGTCCATTTATTGTTCCTATTAAAGAAGATCTTGAGAATGTAAATGGAAGAGTTGAATTACGCATGCATGACGAAAATACCAACGAGATTCTATCAATACACGAGAAGGATCCTGTAAATGATCTGTTCTTTAAAGAAATCGAGGCAGCATACTTTCGTCAAGCCCAGAACCTCTAAGCCAAAAAAAATGTGAAAGAGAAACCAAAACTCCAACTTAAGAGTAGTCAATTTTTTAAATAAACAAAAACACTTTTGTAAAATCCATACAAATGCATTCTTTTTTGGTACATTCCGATATAAAAATTACTGCATGAAAAGAGAAACTAATCCTAGCTTGTCATTGATTCAACTATGATCCAAATCCTGAATGATTTTTAAAAAATCAGAACAACAAATTTCAATATATACATTTTTGTGTATTTTTGAAATTTATATTCGGTACCTATATTGTTATTATAGTCACTATTGTTGATATTTGTATTGTTTATTGTTCATGCAATCGCGCAGAATGAAATTTAAAAAATAAAAGTTCAGATAGACCAAAATTTAACTGCTTACTTCATGTTTTGATGATACATTATGGAGAAAAATAGTAAGCACCGCGAAAATAAATTTGCAAACAATTTTTCTTTAGTTTTCGAAACGTACGCTAAATCTTTTCATACTCGCGAAGAAAGCTTTAATAAATGCATTGCTTTAGGAACGAGAAGAAATTATTAGACCAAGCAATCGGTAAAACTGAGCATGAAAAATTAGTTATTTTGTAAAATTTGTATGCCTAAGATAAAATTAGCTTCCTCAAGGTACACGTTTAATAAAAGTGTCTAAAAAATGGAGTCCTACGTGTCTTTCTTGCTTTTCATATTTTATAAACTGAATTATCTAATAAGCATTTTTTCTCTCAGTTAATATATAATATTAATCTGAATATCTGATATGTAGAATATTTGGCCAATTCTCACTCTAAAATGCATATATAAATGTTTTATTATCAACACTCGGGCCTAGAAAATGCGTACTATGTTTGCTACATCATTGGTTACATATTTTTACACTTCTCCAGTCTTATTTACATCATATGACAGAGGAATTTTGTGCTGTCGATTGGTGCCAAGCACAAAATTGCAATATTTTTCTTATTGTTAGAAACGTGTAGTAATGCCACCTTCACGTGAAGCTGGCACTACCACACCAAAGAACGAAAACTATTAATCACATCAAATTTTTTTTGACGTAGGAATCCTCTTCCAATTTTGTGCCAAAGTGCTCGTGACGTGCACGGAAATACCTACTATATTTTTTTAGGACTTAAGTAAATGCTCTTAAAGTTAACCTTCCAATCATGAAAAGAAAAAACAATTTTTTTAAGATTTGTATCTTTCGACCGTATATATATATATATATATATATAGATTCAAGATGGACTACTTCTTGTTTTATCGAACGATCCGAAGGAAAGAAAAAAAAATGTTAATGAATAAAAATATGACGGCGCTTTTTCAGAAAATGCTTAAAAAGTATTTTCCCAAAATTTCCACGTTTCAAAATTATTTCTTTTTTTGGGCAGATTGCTAATAATATCATACACTAACAATATTATATGCGCACTACAGCACGCGGAAAGCGTTGCGCTTCCATTAATAATATACAATTATAAAACAACTTTACTACGATTCCAACTTTAAATTGTACAATTTTCGAAAAAAAATATATTTGAGAGGCATTGAGTTTGAAATATTCAATTTATAGAATTATCAAATTTGAAATAATTCAATTGTGAATGCCTAGCTCTTGCATGGTTTCATTTTTAAGGCAAATTTTTTAGTTACATATTAATTATTTTCTCAATTTGGGAAATTGAAAAGCTATATTAAAAATATTCAGTTTTTACTGCTTTTTTGATATTATATAGTTTTTCGGCACTTTAAATAAAAAAATTTTCAATTTTAAACGCTCTAAATTTGCAAATAGTCCACTTTTAAGTTGTAAAATTGAATAATTTTTCAGCTTTTTAAGCTCAGTACTGATTTATTTTATTTAGAAGTGTATTTTAATACAGACACTTCCCGCTTTTGAACATTTGAATCAGCACGGTTAAATCCTACACCATAAATATCTGCACAAAAAAAATTTTAATTTTGCGAAATTAGACAAACTGTACACAATAAAACTCTGACCAAGAATACTCCAAACAAGCGAATAAAATAATTTTGTTATCATTGCAATTTTGAAAGCCCTACACCGTCTGACCATGTGACGCTACACAGCAAGACTTTACACGCAATAATGCAAAACAACTGAAAAAAATTTTTTTTAATGAATCATCAAATTATTTTGTGTATGGTATTCTTTGCAGAGTTTTATCGTCTAGAGTTTATTTAAATTTGCAGAATTTAAATTACTATTTTTTTTGCAGAGGTTTATATTGTAGGATTTATCACATTGAGTTTAAATTTCGAAATACTTTATAGTTCACAGTAGTTATTATAATGTACTGAAGAACACCCAATTTTGTTATAAATCATCTGACGCTTTTTCTTTTCGTATCTCTAACATTTGCTGCAGCTGTCGATGGTCAAAGTAAGGAAACCGCATTCGTCATTTCCATTTAGTTCTAAAATTAATTTGTAGTTTGACAATTATATTAGACAACCAGCATAAACATTCCGAATGAATCTTTGCACCCATATAATTGATTATTTCATTGGAATTTCTGCATATAACAGTGTCAAATTTTTGAAACTGTGGATAGATATAACAAAAAATGGATTTAAAAAGAAGATGGAATAAGGGTTGAGAAAATTATTCTAAGTCAGTTAATTAAATTAAATTAAACAATAAATAAAAATCAAATTGCTATGTATTGCATTAAAATTTTCTATTAAATAGAGTTATTAGTGATACCAATTTAAGAGTAAAATTTGTTTCAAATATCGTAATTATTTTTATCATATATGAAGAAAAACAGCCGCATAAAATGCGTCAGACTTGAAAACTTACGATTCATGCTAACACGTATAATAATCTAATACCTACCCAAAGAACTCATTATAGACACTGACTTTTATCTTAAAAGATTCACGTGGTTCGAAATAACATGTCTTGTCTGGTTGAAATTCAAATTGAAAGAAGGGAGATGAATGAAATGCTTTATTATTGAGTAACCTATTCCATTTATGCAAAATTGAACAAAATGCACTAATTATTTCGCAGAAATTATACACAATTTCTGTGAAAGAAAAACTTTTTTCAACGATTAACGAATAATTTCTTAGCGCTTCTTACCAACTCTTTGAAAATAATACGGGTTTTAAGAATGATAACTTATTTTTTCGGGAACATAATTCTACATGTTGTCCTCACTTAATTAAAAAAAAATTATTACTTGAATTCCGTAAAACGGGAAGCCGAGCGGGACCTTCTTTGAGGGGTTTCTCAATATATTACCGACAGGAATTAAAATTAAATGATAATGCTTTAAAATATCTAATGTCCTTCTTCCTATTGGGCAATGGGCATTATTATTGAGGGTACGGAGGATAAAGAGGATCATTCAAATTTATGGTCGAAATGGGATCGGGCTTCCCACCAATTAGCTCGGGAAATTTTTCATTTCATTGTTAGATGCAGATCTATATAAAAGCGAAATGAGACTTCGTATTTTAGAAAAACTCAAACGATTGGACGAATTAAAAAATTGAGGTTTCAGAGATTTCCATTCATTATGGAGCCCTTAAAATAAAATAACAATTTCGTGATGTGGGAGTTGTGAAGCTTCACGTGAAACTGGCACTGCTACACGTATTTTGCAATAATAAACATGTTGCAATTTTTTGCATGGGAAAAATTAACAATTTAATATGTCGCAAGCTATTAGCCGAAAAGAGTTCGAATAGCGATCATTTTAAAGAATTTTATATGGCCCACGGATCGTGTGCCATGCACTTTTCATCTGTCTCTTAACCGACAACAACAATCCAAGCCGGCGTTGCAATTTTCACTTTATTGTTAATTAGCAATGTAATGGTCTGACAGAGCCAAGTACTTTATTGGTCTAAATCGACAGTACTTAATTAGCACAAAACTTCTACGTCAAAGAAAATTTGATGTGATTAATAGTTCATGTTTTTTAGTGTGGTAGTTCCAGCCTCACGTAAAGCTGGCATTACTAGACGTTTTCAATAATGATAAAAATGTTGCAATTTCGTGCTTGGCACCCATCGACAGCACAAAATTTGCAAGAGATTCCGACGTTAAAGAAAACTGGATGTGAATAATAGTTTTGGTTTTTTGGTGTGGTAGTGCCAGGCATCAGTACACGTTTTTGAAAAAAATTACAGGGCACAAAATTTTATTCTTGCAGTAATAATCGGCACAAAATTAGCACAAAATTCCTACGTTAAAAAGAATTTTGATGACAGAAGATTTCTTTTGGGCATAATTTAGCACAAAATTGGCGCGAAATTATTGCATGCAGTCCATGTTAATAGGACAATGTGGTAATTCCAGCTTCACGTACCTTTCGCATTCCTATAATCTTCACCTCAACTCTTAGTCTTAACTCATTATTTTTACGCTGTGCCTCGTGATCATTACTTGCTTTTCCCTATAACTGCCTTTTGTTCATATACCTTTTCATTGAACAAATTATTTATTTCACATTTTTTCTCAATTTTTCATCATTTCTTCCGTCTTCTATCCTTCTTCTTCCTTTCCGATTCCCTCAGCCAATCCACCAACTCTCCTTTTCTATTTTCATGCAGGATCTTTCCCATTGGCATGCTCCCTTCACCTATTTTTCTTAAATCATTCAGCCAATGCTTTGATGTTGCTCTGCCTCTCTCTTATAACATGCACCTTCTTCCTTCCTCTTCATCCCAGTGCTTATTCCACTCTTCTACAGGTATATTTCCACATCTCACACGCACAATTAATTTTTGAGATCCTCTGTCCCCTTTGTTCTCCAAATATTTTGTAATTTCCTCTTCTTTTATCCATTCATATTTCTCATTATACTTGGCTTTTCTTATTTTCATTTTCAATTTCTTGCTTGAAAACTTCTTTATCTCTTTCTATCAACTCGTGTTATATCTTCATTTCTCTTCCATGCATTTCCTCGACTCATTCCTTTGACCATCCACACCTATTCAAGTAAATTTCTCTTCCTTTCATTCCATTATCCTCCACTCTCCCACTTTATCTTTCCTTTGAGCACGCTTTCACTATAGTTCTGCCTTCGCTCTCCAGTAATCTTTCTTCATATTTGCAAGTTCCGTTACCTGTTCTCATTCTTATATTTTCCCTATCTACCGCCTTCAATACTATATACAACCTTCCCACCTCATCATATTCTTTCCAGCCCCATATCTCCACTCCATACATTAGAACATTCAGTACTAGCGTCTCAAATATTCTCATTCTTCTCTTGTAGTCTTCTTTAAATAATTTCTCCCCTATGAACCATACAGTTTTCATTAATATTTCCTTTTTAACTCTTCCCTTGACGTGATCCCTTACATTCCCATTTCTCTTCAAATAAAAATTCTATATACGTAAGCTGCTTAACTTCTCCAATCCTCTCCCTCCTCTAATTCAAATCGATTCCCCCTTTCTTCCGACTTTATTTTCACCAGAAAACCGAAACCTTCGTCTTAGCTACATTCAAAACTACTTTATTTCTTCTAAATACCTCTCTAATCTTTTTATCATATTACCCGAAACCTCTTCTCCTTTAGCTTCTACTACTACGTCGTCCGCGTATGCCAAGGTCCAGAATATATGCCCTCCTGCCACCAATCCTCCTTCTAAACCTTTCTTGAATTCTTCTTCCATGTCCGCTATAAACACCGCAAAAAGTAGCGGGCTTAGCGGGCATCCTTGTCTTAATCCTATCTCCGTCCAGAATTCCTTCGAAATTTCAATCCTCACTCTGACCTTATCTCTCGTTTCCTTGTAAATTTCTCTTCAACTCTCTCTATCAATCCTATCTTTATTACTCTCTTCCCCAATACCTCCCACAACTTTTTCTTACCTACCGATAGAAACGCAGCTTTCAAATTAAAAAAGAAGGCACATACTTTTTCTCCTTTTTTCCCCAGCTCCTTCTCTACAACGTGCTGAAGAATATAAATATTATGTATTGTACTTCTACCCTCTTGGAAAGCGGCCTGACTCTCTGGGAGTATCCCTTTTTCCTCTACTCCTTTCTTTACCCTCTCTGTCAACACCACTGTATATACTTTGTACGCTATTTTGAATAACTTTATTCCCCTGTAGTTTTTTACTTTCCCTTTTTCTCCTTTCTTAAGGTTTGGCGTAATCCACCCTTTCCTCCACTCCTCAGGAAATCCCTTACCTTTCCATCTTTTTTTCACTATTTCGTTTAACTTCCTTCTGGTTTCCCCGATACTTTAAATCCACGCTTCGTTACCTAACCTTTCACTGCCTTCTGCTGTGCCTTTCTTTAGTCTTTTGATCTGTGCTTCTATTTCCTGATCCTCCAACTCCTTCCCGTCTTTTTCTAATTCACTTCTCTGACAATTATCCGTTTTCTTTTTACTCGAGCTTCAGAACATTTCTTTAAAATATTTCCCCCATTCACCGATGTTAATCTTATCCCCTATTCCTCATTCTTTCTTCCCTATTTTATTAATAAGCTTCCATGCCTCCCCTTCCATTTTATTGATACTTATTTCCACCTCTTATTCCTTTTTCTTCTCTTTCTCTTCCTATTTACATAACCCTCTACATTTCTTCCTGGCTGTGACATAATCTTTCCTTTTCCTCTTTCCCCTTTTTCAATATCAATACTCTTTTTTGACCTGCCTTTTCTTTTTATTACGAAGGCTTTTTCTTGACAAGTGCAACATTTTTAGTACGAGTCTAAAAACAGTGCACGAGTCATGAAAAGGGCTCCTCACGAGACACGCACAAAACTTCCAAGAACAAGATCATGAAAATCTAATAATTTTTAGGGGAGGGAGGGAGAGAAAAATCGTGGAGGGTCCAGGACGAAGCCCTAGTGGGTGTGCTGGGGGCGAAGTCTCCGCGGGGGGTTCAGGTTGCGAAGCCCCCCGTAATGAAAAAAATAAAAGCTATGTTGAAAGAAAATGAATTAATTAAACTTAGATTAATCAAACGACTTTCCGACGCAATAGCTTCATTTTCCGACTTCCATTTGGAAAATTTTTCGTACGCCATATCGCATAATTTTTTGGACTTTTCACTAAAAATTTTCATTTTCTTCCGAATCCGACATTTTCTTAATTTTCCACTGAACGCGTGACAGCGATGAGGTAATAAGCAGCATAGTTATTCTGCTCTCACGCAAGCGCAATAGCGGCTGGTAGACTAGGTGGCGAGACGAGCACGCTAGAGTTCTCGCTGAATACATCGACGTATCTCCATCATCATCTCACTATCTCCGTTGCACTTAATACGAAATGTTATAATGTTCATGAAAAAAGGCCTTTTCGTGTTTGTAACTCATGGCACACCCACACACCACAATAGGTAATAAGCACCCCCACTGACCAAACATCCCTTCTTCAAAATTTGTTCTTCGCCTACTCTGTAATATTTCGTCACTAAGGGCTGATTTCACCAACTCTAATTAAATCCGTAATCATTGATTAGCCTTATTTGATCGATACTTTGCGTTCCACCATTCTTTTAATCATGATTAACGGAAAATAATCACGGGTTAACTTAACCGCCCAATAATGGCTGGTCATGGAGGTTAATCAGTGATTAACGTAACATAAGCTCAAAATTGTAGTTCGAGTGCAATATACAGCAGTGAAATATGGCTCTGTTTTATAATGATATTTTATCCTCATGTGATGACGACGAAAATAATGACCCCGTTCAGATAAGACCTCGAATATTCAGAGAACGATTTAATTATTTTGAAACCATGGTTGATTTGGATTTTTTCACACGATTTCGGTTAACAAAAATTACTGTTGAAACTTTACTGCTCCAAATAGAACAAAGTTTGTAACATGCTACAGGAAAGTGCGTATAATATAAAAACATTGTTTTTAATACTTCACATTATTCTTATTTTTTACGAAATGTAAATTATTCAAAATTTTTCGTCTAGGTCACATGTACAAAAAAATAAAAATTTCAGAAACAACGCTATTCCCCCTAGGACACGGAGAAAAATGGATGGTCAAAATTAGAAAGTAAAAATTTAGAAAGCTAATTAGTCCTTCTAGATGATCGAACGGTCCATCAACAATTTTTTTGACATAGTAAAAAAAACTCTTATTTTATGGCTAGTCTGACTGTTATAAAAAGATCAGACGCACTATCAGGAATGACTAAGGTATCCCTTTCGGGGATACCACCATCCAGTTCGCGCCGGGTATCGCTAATTGCCGCCAATTAGCATTATTAGCATAACGAACGCGTCATCCGCGTAGTAATAAAAAATTACTCTCAGTTTTGATTTCATTAGTATTCGTAGTGAATTAAAAAAGTGTTCAAATATTCTACTGGTGAATCAAAGGAACGTATTCCGTAAGTACCTATTTTTCTAAAGTAATAGTTGTCAAATTCGTTGTATTTCAGACCAAACTTTTTGGGGTTAAAATAAGTTTGTAGGTACATTATGATTTTTTCCGTAATCACTAGTGATTTTAGAATAATCCAATTCAGCTTAAACTTGTATTATATTTATTAATTTTGAAATTAAACTTCATCCTTCAGTTCACCCATAATTTCACACCAGAGAAACAAAAGAAAATCAAAATACATGGCAGGGTCGGAGTCATCGTACTCGAGCTCGTACGAAAAACTGATAGAGAGCTGGAACTGTTCGCCGAAGATCATCCAAATATTTAGAGGTAATTATGTTGAAATTAAACTTTTATGTTGAATCCTTATATTTTTGGTTAAGAAAGTTAACTATTTTGTATAGAATATTCGTATATTTGTCTTGAAAAATCAACAGTTTAGTACAAAATTTAACTGTGACTTTGGTCTTTATTAATAAAAATTTAACTATTTTGTGTTTAAAAATATAACTATTATAATAAAAATTTATGTAATTTTTCACGATTTTTTTTCTTGGTAGAAGATTTATAATTTTAGTAGAAAGTTTGTATCTTTGGTTGAAAATTGAACTTCTTTATTGTGACTTTCCCTTTATTGGTTAAAACTAGTTTCTTTAAACTTAAAACTGTAATATTTGGTTAAAACTTAACTTTTATGTTGAATCCTTATACTTTTGGTTAAGAAAGTTAACTATTTTGTATAGAAAATTGGTATATTTGTCTTGAAAATCCAACAGTTTAGTACAAAATTTAACTGTGACTTTGGTGTTTATTAATCAAAATTGAACTATTTTGTGTTTAAAAATATAACTCTTATAATAAAAATTTATGTAATTTTTTACGATTTTTTTTCTTGGTAGAAGATTTATAATTTTAGTAGAAAGTTTGTATCTTTGGTTAAAAATTGAAATTTTTATTATGACTTTCCCTTTATTGGTTAAAACTAGTTTTTTTAAACTTAAAATTGTAATATTTGGTTGAAATTGGACTTTTATGTTGAGTCCTTATATTTTTGGTTAAGAAAGTTAACTATTTTGTATAGAAAATTCGCATATTTGTCTTGAAAATTCAACAGTTTAGTACAAAATTTAACTGTGACCTCGGTGTTTATTAATCAAAATTGAATTCTTTTGTGTTTAAAAATATAACTATTATAATAAAAATTTGTGTAATTTCTTACGATATTTTTTCTTGTTAGAAGATTTATAATTTTAGTAGAAAGTTTGAATCTTTGGTTGAAAATTCAACTCTTTTATTTTGACTTTCCCTTTTTTGGTTAAAACTAGTTTTTTTTAACTCAAAAATAAATATTTGTTTGAAATTAAACTTTTATGTTGAATCCTTATATTTTGGGTTAAAATAGGTTAAATATTTTGTATAAAAAACTCGAATATTTGTCTTAAAAATTCAACAGTTTAGTACAAAATTTATGTGACTTTGGTGTTTATTAATGAAAATTTCGCACAGAAACGTCCTAACATACGTACAATTATCTTAAATTTAATAAACGCACACTGACCCTAGAACTGCTGTATTAAATTTCAGGAAACGCGGTCGATGACGAGTCATTCAGACTCCTCGGCGATAATGATATACGAGATGATTACGCTGGCGGGGCCACGCAGTAAATTTGTGAAAAATTATACAGCCTATTTAGATTCGGTATGCTGAATTTTCTTCCTGAGTCGTTACAAAAATATTGTGAAAATTAATACATATCATTATATTAATTTCTACTTCCATTTTGCTTGTTTTTGTTTTGAAATGGAATATTAAAATTATCATAAGTCAATAATTACGTCAGTAACATGTCATCAAATCCAAATGATGAAACTTATATTAACAAGTAATAATTTTAAAACTTATGAATGCGATTAACGCTTATACCAATCATTTCTGTTGAGATCAATAATGTAACAATTACAATCAGCGACAAATATTTCTCATCGATATCGTTCAAATTTCACAATTTTTCAGTAACTTCAACCTTATTAGAGAATATTCAAGAGTATAATTCTGTACCTTGTAAATTTACTCTCTTACTCATAACACCTATTTTTCGAAGATTAAGTCGCAGGGAACTGAAACATGTGCTTCTCCTGTCCATGTAGATGATATTCAACAAAATTTTTTTTCAAAATTTTTCAAATAGTTTTTCACCGCAATTATTTTTGTTTGCTTGTCATGCATAGTGCATGTGATTTTTTTCAATTGTTTAAACGAAAGTTTTATGTAAAAAGGGAGAACCCGCCTCTCGAGGCTCCTGAGTTTGAAAGCTGCCTTTAAAATTCAAGGCCGACTGATAGGCAACAATCTGCGTCTGTATCAGGCTTTTTTGAAGAACCGCGACTTTTCCGAATGTATGTAAAATTCAGCATTTGTATTTGAAATTTTTCTATCTTGTTTATTTCGCGATAGTTTTACCAAAAAGTCCAAAGAAAACTTGGTGGCTTAGTCGTCGAACACGATGCCGATTATGTTCCAAGTGTAGAGGATGTAGAAAATATGTTTCTAGGGAAAATAAAACTTTATAAATCCCAGGGCTCGAATTTGAAAATTTAGAATCATAACCAGAAGAAATTATGCTATTTCAATTTACCTAATTATTCGAATATCTTTCCTGAGAAACTTCCCTTTTTTCTCTTTTCGTAGATTAAATCTAAAATGTATAATTAGAGTGGTTTCAGAAAACCCAACTATTTTTAGTTGGAAGTAAATTTTTTTTGATAAACAGTTGACTATTTTCTTCAGAATTTAACTATTTAGTTGAAAATTTAATTGTTTTGTTGAAAATTATATTATTTTGTAAAAGTCAACTTTTTTGTTCAAAAATTTAATTGTTTTGTTGAAAATCTGTCTTTCTTGGTTGAAAAGCGATTTGTTTATGAAAAATTGAACAGAATTTTTTTAAAAATCGTCTTTTTGGCATTATGATTCAACTATTTAGATAGAAATTCATCTATTTTGTTAAAAGTTCGTATTTTTCATTAAAAGTTTAACTATTTGTTAGTAAATGCAACTGTTTGAAGTGTTTGAAATGCAACTGGCTGAAGATCAATTTTGTTGTTTTTGAAAATAATCTATTTTCAAACATTCAATTCTTCAGACTGGTAATTCAACTGTCTTCTGAAGAATTCGTCTCTTTGGTGTTATTATGTAACTATTTAGTTGAAAATGCAACTGTATCTCATTAGAGTCTTAACTGTTTTATTTGAAAATTTGACAATTTGGTTATACTTTCAAGTGCTTAGTTAAAAATTGGTCTTTTAGAATTAAAAATTTGTCGTTAGATTCAAATTCATCTTTTTGGTAGACAAGTTGTATTTTTGGTTGAAAATTCATCTTTTCTCATTGAAAATTCACTTTGTTTGAAGATTCTCCTTTTTTGATTGAAAGTTCAAGCATTTTTTTGTAATTGCAACTATTCAATTACCAATTTTTTTTCAATTATTTGAATTTTTAGGGTGATAATTTAACTGTTTTTTTTATTTGTTTTTTTGACTCTCAAATTGAACTATTTCGTTCAAAATTCATCAATTTTGTTTAAAAAATGTATCTTATTTATAACTCATTTCGTTAAAATTTCACTTTTTTGTCCATATAGTTGAAAATTCATCTTTGTAGTTTGTAAGTTGCAGTATTTGGCTAAATCTTCAAGTTTGTTGAAATTTTTTTTCTAATTTAACTACTTGATTAAAAATTAATCTTAGGGGTTAAAAATGTTGCTGTTTTTTTAATCACTAGACTTTTTTACTTTGAAACTCAACTCAGTTCTTAAAAATGCGTATTGGAGTTAAAAATTCATCTCTTTTGGTTGAAAATTGAACTACTGTGTTGAAAATGCAATATGTTTTAGCTTGAGATCTTATGCGAACCATGCGACTTTTTTATAATTTTACGTGATTAATCCGAATTTTTGAAAGCCTTCTAGTCAATTCGAGCCCTGAAATCAAAATCAAAAATACTGTGTAACCTTTTTTTATATTATTAAAGATTCCGTTTTTCTACCTAACGAAAATTCGAGCACGGCTTATAAGTACTTGCAACACAACGTGGGCACCTTCGAAGAACAAAAGGAAAACTGGCGGTTGTGCAATTTCCCAGCGAGCAGAATTTTTTAGACTCAACGAGATATTTGACTACATCAAGCTCTTTCTGGTTTTGCGAGTAAAGTTTGGATATAAACTATTATCGCAAGATTTTAATGAAAAGTACTCAGCAAAAAGGAATGCATTATATGCAGTTTGTAATCATCTTGCGAAGCACTGAATTAGGAGAGGCATTTTTCCTGCACGTTAGCGTAGGTTGAGATTCAAATTAATCATAATAATTCAATGGAGATTAAGTTTTATATTTTTTACATTTTATCAACTAGTAAAGGAAAGTGAAAGCTTTGAGAAAATTAAACTTATTTAGAAAGTAAAAAGACAAAAATGAAGACCTTTTTAAGATCCAAATGAAGTCTACTTCTCTATTAACCATTTCATGAACCAGAATCGTAACACTAAAAAGCTAAATAATCAAAATTAGATTTCCAACTACCTAATTTTGGGCTCATTACAGTCAAATATATAACAGAATAAAGAAGAGGGAGAAAAGGGAGATTCAATCAAAACCAAACTTACATACGCTTTTCTTAGTCTTATCCGTCTTTTTGATACTAATTAGGACATCAGGGATTGTTCATGGGTAATCTGCTGGTATTAACAATAGAAACTTATATTAATTAAAATTATCATAATACCTCAAAATAAAAATACAGCAATTAAGAAAAAAATTATTAGGTCAATTATCTATTCTTTGGGAAAAAAATTTTTCTTTCTTTTCTTTTTAAAATTGAAACTCTTCTTTGAAAAAAACCTTCTTAAAATTTTGCAGGTGATAATGTATAATATATTTTGTAGAAGTTGACCGAATTTGGTGAACGAAATTAAACGCAAAACAAATACAACTTCTGATCGAGGAGACACACTCCAGCAATTCATTGTCGCTATTGGTAATACGCTAGAGACAATTGAATCCATTTATGTTTACGTTGATGGCATAAGCCCGGTGTTTATATACGGAAAAAAAGTTTGCCTGATATGTAGCTAAAAAAACTGCGGGGATCTCTTCGTACTGACTCTAGATGCTAGAAAATCACCCTCCCAAAATCTGATCTGATCCTTTTTTCAAGATATCTTAGAAATAAGATTT
>JAUMHM010065387.1:0-14322 GCA_032362435.1 Melikaiella ostensackeni
TCTAATTTAATATTTATATACGAACTGTTACCAGGAAGATAAATATAATAATTTTTAAATAAATAATTTAAATCGATTACAATTTTTCTTCGTGTAACATTTTGTTTTTTACCGGTGTAGACTACTTTACAACTTTTTACTATGGCAAGAAATGTAATTTTTTATAATTATTTACAATTTTTTAATTACAAATTTTTTTGAACTTACTCTGTTAATAAGGTGCATTAAAATTGATGTAACTGAAAACAGGAATTCATTTTGATAGCGTGAGTTTTTTATTTTATATAAATTTAGATACGCCACAAATTTATCGGAAATGGTGAGACAATTTTGAAGACATTTTTATGTTAGAGATTGCAGACCAGCTCCAGATCTGGGCCAGACTGGACTGTCAAGACAATAAGAAGAAAAATGGATTTTTAATAGTGTTAATTTCTCATTTTATATAATCTTAGACATCCTGACAGTTTTTCAAAAATGGTAAAAAAATTTTGCTCATTGACACTTAAAAATTTTTATGTTATGGATTGCGGACCAGCCCTAGATCTGGGCCAGATTGGACTGTCAAGACAATGAGAAAAAAATTGATTTTTGATAGTGTTCATTTCTCATTTTATAGAATTTCAGACTTCCTGACAGTTTTTCAAAAATGGAAAAAAAATTTGGCTGATTGACACTTAGAAATTTTTATGTTATGGATTGCGGACCAGCCCCAGATCTGGGTCAGATTGGACTGTCAAGACAATAAGAAAAAAAATTGATTTTTAATAGTGTTCATTTCTTATTTTATATAATTTTAGACACCCTGACAGTTTTTCGAAAATGGTAAAAAAAATTTGGCTGATTGACACTTAGAAATTTTTATATTATGAATTGCGGACCAGACCCAGATCTGGGCCAGACTAGACTGTCGTGACTAGATGGTCTAGACGATGCCAGATCTAGGCCAGATCTGACATCAGACTGCCAGAAGATTTTTCCACTAGGGGAGAGTTCTAAGTTTAGTCCACGGCTGCGTGGTAAAACGATGGTTACTGGTTTTGAATACCAAACATCGAGGGATCGATTCCTGGCATCTGGCATCTGAATTTCTTTAAATTCTATTTCATTTTCAAAAGGAGTTTTTTCGTGCAGAAAAAAAGTAATGTTGAAACTCATTTCTGAAAATACTGATTCTTTAAAAGTTGAAATTGAAACAAGCGAAAAACTTTTAGAGAGTTTTTTTTATTATTCCACACAATTTTCCGTAAAAAATAATTATTTTACAAGGCTAAAATTTTACTTGTCGGACTCATGTAACATTACAGATTTTGATAAGAAATGAAATATTGATATAGCGGGTCGGGTAACGAGTCCACTCGATCACTGGCGGCCTGAGTTCGAATCCTGGAGCAAAGAGAATTTTTTTCTTGCGATGGCTTGAATGTCTTCTATTATACACCAGAACCTCAAGTTAGCTCGAGTCTCGGGCATTCCTCACATTGACCGTGAAACTTTTTCAAGAATTTCTACAATGCAAACAGTCAGGGGGAACTGTGTAACTCCCCTGAGCTCGCACGCCCCTCTCTCGGCCCCTCGGACCTCCCCACCAACGAATGCGAGGCTGGTGGCAATCCTCTCTCTCACGCCGTCTTCGACCCCTTGCCCACGAGTGCGAGCTCGCAGACATTCTAGGAAGACAGTAAGTCGAGGGGAAATATGTCGAAGTCCCAGTGTGGTAGCTTAAATAAGTCAATTTTAAGTTTGTGGAAGTTCCACTGGACGGTTGAATGTTCCACTGCGGATTTGGATATTTCTAAGACGTCGATTTTCGAATAATCTGGAATGTTCCATAAACGATTTGAAATATTTTTCTTCAACAAAAACCATTTACAATTCATGAAAACCGCTGCAAAGTAGTTTAGACTTGCTCATTACATGGTGTATCACGATCATTTCATGACTCAAGTATAAATATAGTTATAATGAATTAAATAAGACTTTGACCAGATATCTGATAATGATAATCCATGTTATACTCATTTACTCATGAAATTTATATTGTTACTAAAAGCTATATTTTTTCCAGTTGTTTTTTTGTTAGTGAAGATTATTAATTTAACAATTTTAATTTCAATATATTTAGTAATGTCCAAGATTTTACAATTTTTCATATGTTATAGATAATTCCCAGATGATGAATTCTTTACAAAAGTTATTGGATTAAAAAAGCAGTCTAAGGGGTTGGAAAGAGATTTTTGATTGCAAAAGGAGTCTAAAGGGTTGGGAAGTGGATATTGTATGGTAAAAAGAGTCAAAGGGGTTGGAAATGGGATTTTGGATTGCAGAAGGAGTCTAAAGGGGTGGAAAGGGATTTTTGATTTCAAAAAGAGTCTAAAGGGTTGGGGAGTGGATTTTGTATGGTAAAAAGAGTCTAAGAGGTTGGAAAGGGAATTTTTGATTATAAAAGGAGTCTGAGGAGATGAAAAAGAGGATTTTTGATTGTAAAAAGAGTCTAAGGGGTTGGAAAGAGGATTTTGGATTGTTTGCATTGATTTATTATTGCTTATGACTATTTGTTGTTTATTGTTCATAGGTCATAGAAGGTTTTCATATACGTAGTTTAATAGATTCATTGCATCAAAACGAATAAATTTCATACCCAAAATATTTGTGTAGTTTAAACACTTACATTTTTTTCTCTTTTAAACGTTAAATAAATTGAAAAATCTGCATATATAATGCTTTTTGTCGACGACATTATATCCGTGATTAAGAAACTAAAGAGTGGTAAGGACTGCTGGTATGGATGGCATCATCGCTGAAATGCTTAAGAGCGGTGGCGGATATTTGTTTGTGTGGCTGAGCGAATTTATGAATACTTGTGCTGTGCATGGTGAAGTTCCAAATGATTGGAGAAAGGCGATTATCGGCCCAATCTAAAACGGAAAGGGTGATAAATGCGACTGTATTAATTATAGAGTGATTAGCCTACTAAGTACCGTGGACAAAATATTTGCAAAAATACTCATTGAGAAGGTCATGGGAATAACTAAGGAAAAAATCTGGGAAGTCCAATGTGGATTTATGCCAGGGAGATCATGTGCGGATCAAATATTTGGCTTGAGGCAGATCAGAGAAAAAAGTTTGAGAGTAAACAAAAAAGTTTCCTGTGCATTCGTTGATCTGGAAAAAGCTTTCGATAAGGTAAATAGATCTTAACTTTAGGAAGTTCTGAAAGAGTATAAGGTGAATGGTTGGCTTCTGAGAGCAATAAAAGCAATATATAATGGTAGTAAAGCGAGTGTAAGAGTAAATGGACATCTGAGCGATTGGTTTGATAGTAAGCAGGGCATTAAGCAAGGCTGCATTATGTCCTCCTGGATGTTCAATATATATGTTACAGGCAAAGTCCGATGTTCCGTCACACCGCAGTCTGCCTGGTCCCTCCGCGATTTGACTGAGCAGTGTCAGGCAAAGTCCGAAGTAGCACTTTCACTTCGGAAGGGGGAAATGGGTATGTTTTTTGTATTTTAAGATGGGAAATGGGTTGTTCAATCCAGCATAACTGATTGAACAACCCATTTCCCCTCTTGAAATACAAAAATCATACCCATTCCCCCCTCTCAAAAATATAAATTATACTACTAACCACTTCATTCAATTCATGAATTCACCGAAAAAAACATAACTACTAATTAAACAACAATCCGTTCTACTATGGGTATGTTTTTTGTATTTTAAGAGGGGAAATGGGTTGTTCAATCAGTTATGCTTATAATATATTCTGATTTATTGAACCAGGCAGAGTCTGAAGTGAAAGTGCTACTTCGGACTTTACCTGACACCGCTCAGTCAAATCGCGGAGGGACCAGGCAGACTGCGGTGTGACGGCACATCGGACTTTGCCTGTAACATGTATATTAGGGGAGAATGGTCGAATAGTGCGCACCTAAGCTTTTTTACCTGTCATAAATGTTAGATTATGACTTTTATTGAGTAAAATACAGTTTTAGAAACTAGAGACAAATCTCTATGACTACCTTCGATTGTATTTAATTATTGTTGAATTATGCAATCGTGGTGACACTGTGAATTGGCAGTGTCAAATGGGGTAACAGTGCGCTCGACGGGTAATAATGCGCGCACGTTGAGTAATAGTGCGCATCAAAGATTATGCAAAATAATTTCTAATGTATGAATAACAATTTTGGCAGTATAATTTCTTCATAAAAATTAATTTTAACCACTCTACTCATGATACATGCTTTTTTTTATAGAATCTTCCAAATTTTTTGGCCTGCTTGCCTCGTTTTGAGGCTGGTTCTGTTTGCTCGATAGCATTTTTTCCCACATTTGCTTCCTTTTTTCAGCCAGTTTCTGCAATTCTTGTTTTTTTGGACTGCTTGTCAAAATTTCGATTTTCAAGTGAGGCTCGTGGGTGATTGACCGCATGGCTGCGCTCAAATGCTCTCGAGGCCAAGCCGTGCGCTTGCTTTGTTTTTGGTAGGACCGAACCATGCTGCGTTCACAAAGAAAAAGGTTCCTAAAATCGAAAATCAGTATAAAAATGAAAAATAAGAAGAAAAGATCACTCAAATAGAGCTTGTCATCTTGAAAGTGCACAATTCTTTAGACAAAAAGAGAAAATGACACGACTTTGAGGTTAGGATAGATTCACATTCATTTCATTTATATAACGCATCATTTACTTACGTTTTCTTGTAAATTGAGTTTCAAAAGATAGTATTTTTAAAATTTACGTATAAGATTTTATCATAAGCACCAGATTCACTCCGAATTGGCAAACGAAATGAGCATCGCGTCACACGTATACTATACGGCCATATATGGCTGCGCGTTATTTCCCGAAGTTGGCTGCGCAATACTACCCAAAATGACACTACTATAAATTATTGCTATTTGCATGGAAAAAAAGGTAGATTTCTTCACAAAAAAAAATTGGACATACATAAGGAACTAACAACCCCCCCTTAATACACAAAAACTTCACTTGAAAGAAAATAAAAGGCTTGACAGCGTTTTTCTAAAGGTCAAATGCGGTGAATGAACAATCGATTTTCTTTTTGCGATTCTGACGACTACAAATAATTTTTTTAAAACGCAAAACACACCTGAATCATGTGAATATGTCAAAATCTTCATTTTCCTCTAAAAATAAAAGTGTCATGCTTCACCATAACTTCAGAAATGAGGTGCGCACTATTCCCCACTATTCCCCGTTCTCCCCTAAACATCCAGGACATAACGCATCCTTGCCTAACGTTCTAATTAATAGCAAACCAATTGCTCAGTTGTCAATTTACTTTTACACTCGCTTTACTACCATTATATATTGATTTTATTGCTTGTAGGAGCCAACCAATCACTCCATACTCTTTCAGTACTTCGCAAAGTCTAGTTCTGTTCACCTTATCGAAAGCTTTTTTTAGATCAAAACATGCACAAAAAACTTTTTTGCTTACTCTCAGACTTTTTTCTATGATCTGACTCAAGCCGAATATTTATTCCACACATTTATCCCTGGAATAATTTTCTAGCCTATTCCTCTCTTCATTTTTAAGACCCTTGATATTCAGCTTTCTTGAGAACGCTTGCTTTATCTCCTTAACGGCCACACGGATTTCATCATTCCACTAAGCATCTCCAGTCCTTCTTTCTACAGCCGCAGTACCGCACACTTCAGATGCTGTCTTGAAGATGCTATTCCGTAGTATTATCAAAAATAGAACATTATAAATTACTCGTTGTCACGCAGAAGACAGATATGACACCTACTGTTGCATATATGGGTTTTTCTTATAAATACATACATCTTTTTCTATAATAGAGAATTCACGGAAAAAAAATGTATAGCTAAACAAGCGATATTTATCCTTCATCTAGCTACAAATAGTGTCAGGAGCGAAACAATGATATTGGCCGAATGTTGAAAGCAGGGATTTGCAACAGAATCTATTGTAAATATCATTATTAATGAATCACATAGGATAAATGTCCCAATTACTGCGGTATCAAGCGTAAGTCTTACTTCATTTTACTATTATTTTGAGTGTATAATAAAATAGCAATATATTTTTGTTTCACTCCAAAGTAGGACATATCTTGTGCATAAAAACATTAATACGTACCAAAAAATAAAGCAATATATAAAAATATTTAACATTTAGATGAAAAGTATGTTTGTACGCATTACTGCGGATAAACCAAAACTGTGTACCTATAACTGCGTCCCTATTACTGTGGTTTTTAGTTTTATAGTATGTATGCGAACATTTCAATAAGGAAAAGATGATTCAAGTGGGGTTTCCTCATTAACAAGAATTTCATAATTAAAAAAAAATTATGACATAATAGAAAATTTACTTTATCTCTTATCTATATCTTAAAATAAAAATAACAGAGATGTATACCTATTACTGTAGATTTATAGATTATATATGAAAAAGTAAACACTCACAGTCGACACAGTCATTCAGTAATTGAGGCATTTAACCTACATATAAATCCTCGAAATGAAAATATTATATAGCTGACTTATAATATCAAAGATAGTATTTGTTCTCCTAAAACAATGAGGTATTTTAATCAAGAAAGTTTTTTTTTAAAACAATTAAATGTTTCTTAAAACCTGTTACAAAGATAGAATGTGTTTTAAAGAAACATTTTTCTGAATGCGCATTTAGAACAATTAAAAAATGCTTACGCGCGAAATCATTTTTGAACAAATATAAAATTTTGGTCGCAATTTCTCGCAATAATGATGAAGAAATTTTTTGAAAGTCATGTTTTTATATTGATAAGGAAATGCAGTTTTTACAAAATCCCTATGCTCGCTTCCTGAAAATGCTCCCTTGATTCCAGACAAAATTAATATTCCAAAAATTCCCAAAACCTAGTGTTATGCGACGACTTTTTAAAATTGTATATTTACATAATTTTGTCACATCATGTGCTCGATAGTATAAGTTAGTTATTCCATGAAATAATTAGAACAGTACACTTAGACAGATAGTGAAATTCGGTTTTCGAATGTATTCTTCCGTTTAAGATAACAGGTAGTGCAACTATCGATTTACACATTCGGTTGGCGCTTTATGAAATATCTAGACTTTTCATGATACGTCTAATTGCAATTGTAAATGGCTACGACATATTAGTTTGTATTCTGACTTTATATAAACAATTGTTTAAAGAACAATTGATTTTAATATCTATAAATTTGATCAAAAATAATGTTGAACAAATTATTGGTATTTGTTTAATTTTAAACGATATCCGTTTCACGAATTTATTACATCTAATTAATTTTTCTTCAATATGGGTGATTTAAAAAAATCTCTTGTATATATATATTGATTTGCTCAGGAAATCAAAATAATTTTTTTCTAGGAGAATTATCATTTCAGAGAGATAAATATGAATCAGCTTAAAATTCAATAATCTTCAATTCAAAACATTAACAACAAAAACTAGCCTTTAAATATTTGAAATAATTATGTTCGTAAAAATTAAATTTCATTAATATAAGGGTAGTACTACAAAAGGACACAGGCGCTGTTTTTGCGAATATGAGATTTTTGGATCCAAAAATCAGGTAAGTTCTAATTACTCATTGCGATAACATTTTTTTTTTTTCAAAATGTAATTAAAATTTTTTTTTGTAGTTTTGTTTTGCAACTTTTTGGAATATTTTTTAACTTCATGCAATTCTTTAAAACTAAACAGTTACAAATCTATTTTGTTGTGTCTTCTTTTAATTGAAAAATAGAATTTTAATCACTGCTTGAAGTTAAGGAAACATGCGTTTCGGGCGAAAAAAATCTTCGCCCTATATTTTCTCAGTCGCTCACAACATTTTTCAATTCTACTTTTCACGCTTCAATGCAGCATTGATGTATCTTAGGAGAGAATCTTTTTTTTGTTCCTAAATTGAAAATTCAATTTTTCGGACCGCTTTTTGTATTTCCTGAACAATCGTCAAAATGGCGTGTGTGTCCTTTCGTTGTGCTGCCCTTCAATTATCGATTGACAGTATTTTAAAAGGAACAAGTTTCATCTGAAAAACTTAAGAATTTGAAAAATATCAATCGTCACATGTACAGCTTCAAAAATCTCAAAACTTATAATTTGAAGCTCTTAATTGAGCAGTTTTAAACTTGGAAATTCGAGGTAGGAAGTTCAGAATTTGACATATTTAAAGCTCATGAAATTTCTCGATTAAAATATTTGAGAGTACAGTTTTCAAATTCGTTTCGTTAAAATATGAAAAATATTGAACACTGTGAAATCCTTAAAAATAAAGAATTTCAAGTGTAAACAATTTTTTATATACAATCTTTAAAATGGAAAATTTCAAATTAAAATGTACAAAACTGAACACAATTTGTACATTGTCATCAGCGTTCAAAATTAAATAATTTCAATTTACATAGGTAATAGTTTCTGATACACATTCCAAATAAAAATACAAAAAATTAGGACGATTTTAAATTGAAATTAAATTTAATCATATGAATTGAATTAAATCAAATTTTAATTTTGAATCTACGATTGCAGATGATGTTTATTTCACCGAGGTTATAAGTTCGACATTAGATTGTGAAACGAAATCTACAGGTATACGAGATTATATTTTATGCTTTAGGAAAACATTGTTATCTTTATTTGTCTAAAATATTGAGCAAATGACAAACCCAGAAATACCTTGTCTCTACCCAATTTTTTGGTTTATCGCCTGTATAAAAAAAAAAGTTTTTTCTGGACTAATTTTGGGTCGCTGGAAAAAAATGACACTCATTTATTCTTCCAAAGATGTGTTTTCGAGATATTTGCAAATTTTTCGCAGATATCTCGACAACGCTTCATTAAGAAAATAAATGAATGTCATTTTCTTTTTTAACGACCCACAATTAGACTAAAAAAAATTGTTTCTCCTGGCATATTTTTCGTGCAAATTAGTGTAATCTATTGTTGCGAATTCTATTGATCTTTCAAAATTGAAATTTCTATTTACTTCAGAAGGAAACATATGATGAAATGCAAATACTGAATGTAAAATGCAAATACTGAATACTGATGTTTATTCAGGAAGATAAGAAAAGACTTCAAATATTTGCATATTATTCCAGTTTATAAATATAAGAACTTAGCAATAATTCCTGTCAAAGGCATTAGGAAAAATGAAATTTTTCGATCGAAAAGAAAAAATTACCTCATTCAGTTAGATTTCCTAACGAGCATATACCAGACTATCGCGTGACTAATTATTTTTAAGGAACTTACACATAAACTAAGAAGTCTGGTATGGAAAACTCATTCGGCTTACTAGTTTTTGAGTAAATCGGTCGAAGAGAATTGGTCCCGTGGCAGTTTGGTATTTGCCCTTAATTTATTATAAAATATTTTCTACTTGATTTTGAGACATGAAATGTTTATAAATATAAAATTTACCCGTTATTGCTGCAAGGAACTGAGGCCATTGTTTCACAGATGCTCTGAACATTTTTCACTGAACTTTTTTTATCCACCACCAGAGACTGTAAAAGAAACGAGTCTTCTTTCAATCACTTTTGTCTTCAGGATTATGCTATACTTTTTATCAGATTCTAGTATCAGAAAAAAATTCAGCGTTAGCAGTGTCACCTGGCAAGTTTACTTTGGAGAAGATAGTCTTGTTAAATTTAAATGTGGGTTTTCTCTAATATTGCCGTCAAAGGTGACCGCTACCAAATGTTGATAAAACCTGTCCACAAGCACTTTTAATTTCTTCTATGTATTCATCCCCACTCCTTCATTTTGTTAAACTAAGCAGATGTTTTACTTTTGCTAATCTCTTAAGCCTCAAACGGGAACATTATTTCTAATAGAGAGAAAACAGTGATAACAAGTAATTAAGCTTGTCACTGAAAGTACTTGTACTAACGTGCAAAATAAGAAAACCCGTCACTTACGTTTTGGATTTGGCACCTGATTCGCAACTGTTTCTAATATATTTCAGTAAGAAACAGTTGTGATTCGGATGCCAAATCCCAAATGTAAGTTACGGGTTAACTTGTTCTGCACGGTAGTACACCGTACGCTAGTCGTAGGCTTAAACTCCGTAAGTGGGGATAAGCGTAGCTGCGGCCTAGCCATGGAGCCTGAGCGGGCGCAGGAGAGCAAGCGTCCGGCCGCTCTTCCACTCATGCTACAAGGTTAGGCCTCAGCTACGCTTATCCCCACTTAAGCAGCTTAGGCCTGCGTCTGGCGTACGGTGTAAGTTCATTCATAGTTGTGTAATAAATGTATGTAATAAAACTGAACGGAGAGAGACGATACGTTTGGGACAGCAGTACGATTTGAAAAAAGTCAGTTTCAAAATATTAAATGAAGTATAAACTTCTGTTTTTTGGTTAAACATGTTTTTTTGGAGGCAAAAGAAACATATTTAAATAGTTAACAAAAGTTTGTACTTGATATAATATTTTTGAACTGACTTTGCCTAAAAGCTACTGTTGTGAATGATTATCGTCTTTAAACGAAATTAAATATGAGGCTGTTGACATATTCTGTTTGGAGAGTATTCGGGACTTTTCATATTTAGAATTTTTGAGTATGATTCAATATTTTATAGCCTTCCAGTTCATCATATTTATCAAAATATGCAGTTTAGTGTAAGATGAAGTTTTGGTCGTAAAATTAAAATTAAGGGCAGATATTTACCATATGATTCATATCAGTTTCTCTAGATTTTTCTCCACAATTATAAATATTCTTCGCTAAAACTTTGGGAAATTGTGAAGAATTGAAAACGAACGTTTGTGCTCTCTTCTTTCTTGAAAATATCAGAAATAGTTATGAGGTAGGTCAATCAGGAATTATCATTTTTAAATTTTTTCCAAACAACGAAAGTGCACAAACGTCCATTTTTTATGTTGTTACCATTTTCTGAAGTTCAGTGAAAAACTTATTATTGTGGAAGAACACCGAATGTAACAAAGAGTTGATATTTGAATTTTGATTATTAGTATTAACAACGTATACGCCATCATCAGGTGTTCAATGAACGATGTCGAAAGTCTGTTAGGGAAAACCCACTGAGCGATAGGCATTCGAGACTGACAATTTTAAGTAACATAAATCTGATAAGAGGTGATGAGCCCTTGTTGTTTAGTCATCAGCGTAATGTATTTGTCTGGTCAGTTTACTTTATCTATTTTTGGAAAAGTTTCTGTCGAATCTTCCAGAAAACTGCATTAGATCCCAAATTACCAACAGCTGAGCGGTTTACTCCGGAAAAGTCGCTTAGAAATCGAAAGAGTGATCAATCGCTTTCTAGTCGCTATTTTTGGGTTTAATCGAAAGTTTTCGATGTCCCGAAAAGGAATATGATGATTTTTTGGATTTTAAGTTTGCAGAATCCTTAGAAAAATAGTGTCAAAGATGGCGGTTGAGAAGTACAGACTTAGCGTTAATGATACGTGAATAAACTGACTAAAGTCCATTGAATGTTTCAATATCTTGTGGAAATGCATTCAGAGGATACGCGTACACTATATTTAGTTAAAAAAAAGTCACAAAAATCAATCATCATCCTAAAGAAACAATTATAACTTTGTAATGTTTGCATTTGTAACTTCTAAACTATAAATTTTATGAAAAAATACTTCAAGTAAATGTTGTAGATCATATTTTTTTGAAAAAAATGACCTCTGTTAGAATGTTCTGTGATCAAAATTAAACCATCTAGCACGACTTGAAGTACAGGCTACGTTGTACCTTACATTTCCGTCCCTTTTATTAACTTCAAATGTAACTTAACCAGTTAAAATCGAAGTGTTTAGGAAATAACTTCGAGAAGAATGTTTTTTCTTCATAAGAAGTCATTTTTATTTACATATGTAAGTACTGAATAAACAAAATATTTTAGAAAGGTATCATTTTTGAAAAAATATAAATTTTTGAACTTCAATTCCGAAGCAAAATTTCTAAAAATACTACTCTGATTTATTTTTACTATTATTACAATTTTCTTTACACAGACAAATATCATAGCATTCCAAGTTTAATTTGAGGCAAAGGCATACCAGATTATTTATTTGTATTTCTTACCCATTATGTAGTTATAATGCACTGCAGAAAGTTAAATTATTCTTTAAAAACGTATTTTTAATCAACAAAGCACTTTACTTATAAGTTCTAAGACTGAAAATATGTCAATATGTCAGAAAAGGCTATACTAATGGTTCACTGGCCACAAACCTTATTAAAATAATACAAATAAATATTTGTTTTTCTTGAAATACTCCAATGCCTTAGCATAGAATGAGGGTTTGACCACTTTTGACATCTTTTGAAACCTTCGAAACATTTCAAAATTTCTTGAAATCTTCTGAAAGCGCATGAAATCCTATAAATATATCTGAAACCCCATAAGATGCATTAAAATAATTTAAAATACTCTGAAAAGCTTTAAAATTTTTAAAAATCCGTCATAATCAATTCAAAAACTTTGAACGTCCGTCAAATCCCATAAATTTTGTTGAAATCATTTGAAACGCCTCATAATTTTTAAACCCGTTAAAATTCCTAGAAATCCTTAAAGTCCCATTTTTAATTTTTTGAAATATTTTGCAAACCAAAGAAATCCTCTGAAATTTATAAAAATGTTTAGAAGTCACGTGAAATCTGTGAAACCCCTCAAAATCTTTATAAATAACTGAGAATCTGGTGAAATCCTTTGAAATATTTTGAAATACTTCGACTAACCTTAAAATCTTTCAAGATGCTTTGGGGTCTCTAGAAATCTCTTGAAATCCCTTGAAATATTTTGTTTACCCTTGAAACCTTTACAAGTTTCGTAATATCTTATTAAATATCTTTTGAAGCCTTCTAAAATTAGTTTAAATCCGTAAAATCCTGTGAAAGCCCTTAAAATCCTTTCATAGGCCACGAATTCTCAAAAGATTCTTCGAAATCCCTTGAAATATTCTTGAATCACTTGAAATCCATAGAAAATCTGTGAAATCCTTTGAAATGTTTTGAAGCTATACTTGTAATCCTTTTGGAAGTGCTGTGAAATCTCTCACAATATTTTAAAATACTTTGCTATTCATATTAATTTTTTGAAATCCATTAAAAAACCTTTAAAAGTTTAGTGATATACCCTGAAATATTTTGAAACTCATTGAAAACGTTTTAGATCTTTTGAACTCTCAAAATCTTTTGAAATCTTGTTAAATCGATAAAAATTCATAGATATTATGTGAAAGTCTTTAAAATCTTTTACAATTCTTTACAGTTTCCAGAAATAATTTGAAATCGCTTGAAATCCTTTTAAATCCATCGAAACCCCATAAAATTATTTGTAGTCTCTCATATTGGTCTAAAATCCCTTGAATTTTCCTCGAAATTTCTTAAAATATGTTAATTTCTTGGAATTTTTCGGCATATTTCGGAAACGTTAACATTTTTTTAAACATTTCAAAACACAAAGATATCTTCTGCAATCCTTTGGAATCTTGTGAAATATTTGATATCTTAATATCTTGTGTACATTCAAAATTCGTATTATAAACGCCTCGGTACTAAAGAATTAACGGAAATTTTTTTTTTATTTAATGAAATTAAATTTTCTTCTTTTATCAAAGTAGATAATTTGAGACCTGTATTTGCAGGAGCAATGAAATATTTCGGCACCATAAAAATCAGAAATTTGATTTACAGTTTGTAAACAAATCGAAAGTTAGCAGCGAATCTCATTTTTACATTTCAAATTGAATTCGATAGTAATCGACATTCAATTGTCTTTTCCACTTATTTAAATTAAATATAAATGTCCCATTATTTTGTATCTGACGACCATTTCATTAAGTGTAGGATAAATGAAATTGAGCATTGAAAAACGAATTATTTCTCAAATGAAAAATATAGTTTTTTTGTGGTCGAAATAAAATTAAGCATTGATAAACTAATTATTTCTCAGATGAAAAATATATTTTTTTTGTAGTCGAAGAAAGTCAGATTTGGAAACTTTACCAAAATAGTTTGATGAAAATTTTGAATTTTTATATCTATCATTTGAGATAATTTTTGAAGTTCATAAGAGGGATGGGCAGTTCAAATTGCAGGAGAGAACTCTAATGCATAACGCAGACGGTTGAATTTTGACCATAGAATAGTTTATAGATAGCAAGGTTTCAGATTAATCTAGAAGTCCCGTGTTCATTCAAACGACCCACTCATCCCACAACACCGCTCCGACACGAGTCGCTGATCAATCTCTCTAGCAATCACCCCAGGTGAAGAGCTTCGCAAAGCCATTATACTAATCCACTAAGA
>JAUMHM010065436.1:0-14319 GCA_032362435.1 Melikaiella ostensackeni
TTTTCCGTTCCGGGGGCCCTTCGCAGCCGGGGGCCCTGGGGCGCCGCCCCGCTTGCCCCGCCGTCGTTACGGCCCTGAATCCATTTTAGCGGTTTACACAATTCCAATTCTGTTATTTGATTTTATTAGGTATATATTTTTAAAAATATATAATACTTGTATAATTGTCACATGGTTGATAAAAGTGATATGACTCTTAAGAAAATAGCGAGAAAATTGAATTCTGAAGATTATTTAATGATCAACGTCATTCTGGCCAGATAAAAATAATTTTAATTACTTCCTCACTACACAGGTATAAATCCAGGTACACTCTAAAACACTTTTACCATATTCAGACACCGAAAATTGATTTTGTTTTTTGTATGAATTTTGTAATTCAAAATCAATAAGAATGATTTTAAGATCGACATTTTTCATATATTATTGTCTTAACATATTTAAAATACATTCTCCTTAACGTATATCAGACATTTCGTGGTCACATAGTCGAGGAAATTGTCGTCACTTAGGCAAGGTAGAAAATATTTGAATCATTTTTTGCTATGTAGGTACAAATCTACTTGCTTCGAACTATTTTTTATGATAATTTATAAACCAAAAATTAATTTTATTGTGAAATAAAGAGCAATAGATCTCTTTTAGACATTTTCTTAGAATACAAAATTAATAAAAATGATTTTAATATCGACATTCTTCATATATTATCATTGTAGCATATTTAAAATACATTCTCCTTAACGTATATCAGACATCTCATGGCCAAATAGTCGAGGAAATTGCCGTAACTCTAAGAAAATAGCGAAAAGGTCGATTTCTTTCGATATTTGGAACTTCAAGGTCACTTAGGTAGGGTAAAAAATATTTGAATCATTTTTTGCTATGTAGGTACAAATCAACTATCTTCGAACTATCTTTTCTGATAATTTAGAAACCGAAAATTAATTTTATTGCCAAATAAAGAGCAATATATCACATTTGAATAATAGCTTGTAATTTAAAGTCAATAAAAATTATTTTAATGTCAACATTCCTTATATATTATGGTTGCAACATATCGCAAATACATTAGCATTAACGCATATCACACATTATATGGTCAAATAGTCGAGAAATTTACCGTAACTCTAAAAACATAGCGAAAAAGTCGATTTTTTTTTCTTTGAAATTTCAAAGTCACATAAGGAGGGTGAGACATATTTTGATAGAATAATCGCTATACAGGTATAAATCAACTTGTCTTGAACAATTTTTATTGATAACTCAAATCTAAAAAGAATTTTTCGGTTTTTAAATTTGAAGAACTGTTCGTTTTTTGTGATTTTTAGCTATATCTACGATGCACAGACAGAAGTAATTTTTTTTATGAAGCTTTAGGCTAGTGTTTATGACTCCCAAAAGGAAGTTCTCATTGCTATTAGAACTTCGTGCAAACAACTTTTTTCCCGATACGCCCTAACGTACATATAATTGAAATTTTGAATTTAAAAGAAAAAATCAGAATTTGAATCCTTGAAAAAAGGGCTCGATCGATTTTCTCAATTTCTTACTCAAATATTCGGGCAACGACAGCGAACTTAATCCTGAAAAGAACTGGCGTTGAGTAAGAAGTTTAGGTTGAAGTCGGTTGAGGCTCACCGTGAGATTTTTGAAAAAGGAAAAACTGAACAATCTTGAATTTCAAATATTAAAAACTGACCAAGAACAAACTTGAAAGTCTAAAAATTATACAATTTTCAATTTTAGCTTTTATAGAGAAACAATTTCATTTTGGAAGTGATTAATGCTAAAAAAATTTAAATTTGAAGGGAATAAAATAGAATCGATGGAAATTGCACACAATTTTTTAAAGAATAATTCAAAATTAATATCTTTTGAAACAGCACGATTTTACTTACATGGAGGCCTTCAAAATACAACAGTTATATGTACATTAAAATGTGATATTGAAAAAATTAAAAATTGTATGCCTTAAAATGTACAGAAAAATTATAAAGCCCGAGAAGTGAATAACTATTAAATACAATTTTATAAGCTTTTAAAATTGAACAGTTTTAAATAAAACAAAGAAAAAATTGAACAATTTCTAAATGGAACTGCACAAAATCGAACAATAAAATAAAAACCGTGAAAGTTTAAGCTCTTCTTGAATATTAGGAGCCATAAAATTAAAAAACTGAAAAAGTTCTAGCCAAGAAAAATGAAATACTTGCAAATTCAAAGCAAAAAAATTTATCAAGTCCAAATTTTCAGTACTTGCAATGGTGCAATTTTAATATGAAGATTTTTGAAGAAGCCGTTTCTATTCTAAAATCAACTTTGAATTGTGTTAATGGAAAAAGTTTTTCTATAAAACCGATTTTTAAAATATTATAAATGACCATAACTTCATCAATTTTCAATAAAATGTATTAATATTACTATATAGGTCGATCGATTCGTCTCGAGCCAAAAAATCTTCAATTGTGTTACATTAACTTTAAATTATGCGAACAAAAAAAGTTTTACTAGAAAACACCCATTCTTTAAATGTTATAAAGTGCATGAATGATGTAAGATTCAATATTTCAAAAAGTCCTTGCATCAGTTTTGAGGTATTAGTGGTGTAAGTAAGCCCTCCCAATTTGCAACAGAATTTAGTCAGACAATAGATAGCTTAGAAGCAGCGTGGCCTAACCACTCGATAATAATTGAAGGAGATTTTAATTTCAGAGTAGGAAACTTAAAGGAAATTAGCGAGGAAATAGATCTAAATAATACTCTACGTAGAGACAGGCAATCTTCGATAACATTCCTACCATGTCAAACCATTTACCAGTGGTAATCTCACTAGAAACAAACACTGTAAGAGGAAAAAACCGTGCGGTAGGATGCTATAAATAGGATATAAGATACGATAGAGAATAGGATTCTTTCAACGTGCTTCATATGGAAAGAGGAGGTGAGCTCCCAATTTAAAGAATTCCTGAATGAATCTGCCATTGAAGATAATTTGGACGAAGATGTCGGCATAATCGTTGAAAATTTTGTAAAAACAATACACAATACTGCAGAAAAGTAAGAATTGGTTAAATCCATGAATCTCAATGAAATAAATGAAAATAAACCATGGTTTGACGTCGAATGTACTAAGCATGAAAATAACCTTCATGATGGCCTAAAAGCTTGCAAAATAGTGAAATACTCTACCCAGTACATTCTGGAAATTAATTAATAGGTACCGGAAAATCAGTACTTTTAAGACAGGCTGCATTAAACTAGAATCTTGGGAGAACTATTTGAAAACATTGTTCCCATCTCGAGAAATAGATAACACACAAATATATGGTGTCTTACACCCATATCTAGACAAAGAGATAACGTTCAATGATCTATGCTCGGTAATTCAAAAATGTAAATGTAGGAAAGCCCTTGGCTCCAATGGTGTATCTTTTGAATTTATCAAAAATGTACCTTTTAAATGGCTTCAATATTTACATACATTGTTCAATAAATTACTAGATTCGGAAAATACTCCAATTGAGTGGGGTCTAGCACACGCATCTATGATGCACAAAAAAGAAGAGAGAAACAGCAATATGTTGTAATCAACAAATTTGAAATGCAAAGTTCATCTGAGTCGAATTCCGAAGTTAATTTGAAATGAACCAAATCTTTCATATTAAATATAGTCACCTTATTTTCTCTCTCCTCTATTATGTAACTCACAAGTAACCCTACGAAATTGCTAGTCACAGATTTTGATGAGACTTTGCATACTTTATTCCAGTCAAATTAGCATTTGTGCTGGAACTCGAAGATGCCAGCAATTTTTTTGTTTGAAACATTCAGATAGACGTACTATCAAAGCTCAGAAACCTTTGAGCAAATTAAAAAAGAGCCACTATGGTTATTAACAAAGAACTAAAAATTGCAAACATTTTTTCACACGTTCGGGTGGATTATTTGTTTCGAGGTAAGAGATAGCGTATATATGTATACAAGATGATTTTTGGAAGATAAAATAAGCTTTCAAATGAGCCCTCATTGAACCTTCTTCAAGCAATAGTTTATGAAATATGAATTTGTTAATTAAGGGTGCGCCTTCGCTGAGTAAGCGTCGTATGTAATGAATTGTCATTGTTATAAAAAAAATATACCCACTTTCTCTTTATGGATCCATAAAGTGGAAGGTCTGCTGAGCATGAAAGGATTTTTTTTGGTATCGAAAATCCAAAATTGGCAGGGTGAGGGTGAGTGCAGTTTTTTTTTGTTAAACAATAATATTTGAAGGGCAACACTGCTTACGGGCGTAAGAGCCAAAACCCGAATTTCACAGGAGGCACAAAAAACTGTCTAGCTTTAACGCTTTTTATTTAAAAAAAAAAAACAAGAAATTAATTTCGAGCTATTACTTAGCTCTATTGAATCGTGGAAAGAACGCCCGGAAAAAAGCAACCATCTGTGAGGAAACTCGTGTCAAAGAAACGGCGCGTCCCAAAAAACGCCGATTTCCACTCTATAAGAGTTACACAACTTTTTCGTTTATTAATTTAAAAATAAAACTAAAAACACGTCTGGAGCTATTACTTAGGTTTATTGAATCGTGGCAGGAAAGCCTAGAAAAAAGCAACCATCTCCGAGGAAACTCTTGTCAAAATACGACGCGACCCGAAAACCGCCATTCCTGACACAAAAAAAAACTACATAACGTTTTTATTTTTAAATTTAGAGAAAAAAACTAGAAAAAAATGTCTCGAACTATTAGTTAGCTGTATACAGGGTGTTTTTCAATATTGAGACATCGAAATATCTCAAGAAATACGCAACCAACGAAAAAAAATGTCCGTAATAAAAACTTTTTATTTTCGAGGGGAAAAAGCAACTCCGCAAAAATTTACCCCACATCCCATCCCCTGCGGGCGGGAGGGGTAGTAACTTGAAAATTTCAAATAGGAACCTATATGTTTTATTGCAGATTCAGATTCTCCATTAAAAAATATGTAAGTTTTATTCGAGAAAAACTTTTCGATTCGCGCAATCGAGGGTTGTTCACCAGGGATGGAATGTGGATGTGACTCCCGCATTCCAAATCCTGTACCTGGCGCCATTCAAAAATAAATTAAAAATTCTGGGGAAATTAATTTGAAGTCTTCTAATTTTTGTTGTTTTATTTAAATAAAATGGAGAAATAAGAATCTTCGTTTTACTTTTGTTTGGAAGCGCATTCCTTGAATAGTTAACAATGTCATTTTTTGCAAATGCATTACCATCTGGCGCGAATCGAAAAAATTTGTTCGAATAAAACTTACGTACGCTTATTTTTTTATGGAGAATCTGAATCTGTAATAAACAATATAGGTTCCCATTTGAAATTTTAAAGTTACCCCGCCTACCGCCCTCAGGGACTGGGGTGTGAGCTACATTTTTGCGGCGTCGCTTTTCCCCCTCGAAAATAAAAAGTTTTTATTACGGACATTTTTTTTCATTGGATGCGTATTTCTTGAGATATTTCGATATCTCAAGATAAAAAATACCCTGTATAATCTCTGAACCCAGCATGTACAAAAGTATATGCGCAGAGAGTCGCTATATAAATAACTTCTGATACGGCGCTGACTAACCGAGCGAAGACCATGAGTACAGGCCGTCAAGGGACACTCAGGGGGGGAGACAGAAGTATTCAAGCGTGGACAACCGTGAGGCTGGCCATAGATGGGATGGCCACGAAAGGCGAGATGAGTGTAGAAAGTTAAAAAAGATTTAAGTTATTTTAAAAGATTCCCAAAAATTTCGAGATATTTAAAAAATCTCACGGGCTTTCAAAGAATTTTGTAGGGTTTTCAAAGATTTCAAAAGATTTCTAGAGAACTAAATTTTAGAGAATGAAATTTCAAGAGATTTCTAGCAGTTCCAAAGCAAAGGATTCAAGGGATTCTAAGGTATTTCGAGGAATTTCACAAGATTAAAAGGATTTTATTGAATATGCGAGGATTTCAAGGGATCTCAAAGATTTCTAGGGATTCCAACTTTTTTTTTAAAGAGAACTTTATTGAACAAGTTTAATTTAATTTATATTCAAGGTATTTGAAATTTCAAATTTTGAAAGATTTCTACAGATTTCTATCTATTTCAAAGATTTCAAAGGAATACAAAAAGTATTAAAAGACATCACCGGTTTTCTACGGATTTAAACAGATTCAAAAGATTTTTATGGATTTGAAAATATTTCTAAAGGTAACAAGAGATTTTAAGAGAATCGAAAGGATTTTCATAAATTTCAATGAAATTTCAAGCGAGTTTAAAGATGTCAAGGGAATACACAGATTTTTGCTATGTAAAGGTTATTTGTATAGAATCGATATTTTTGTGTACAGTACTTCCATATGATATTATGAGTGGTCTAATCGTAAAATCAATCGTTCCTTTGTAGTTTCTCTACTTTTTACATTAATTCCTTCAATATTTTTTTATTATTTATTCCAATGCTAATTATTCTATAATCTTTTTCGATACAATGATTTCCTATAATGAATTTCCTATAATCCATGAAATCTTTCGCAACCTCATGCCATATTTTGCAGTCACATATATGCAATCTTTTGCAATTCCATGCAATCTTGCAATTTAGGGCACACCAAAAATCCGAGTAATTAACCCCTCGGAAAAATCACAATAATGACTATTTGTAAAACCTCCCACTTATTATTAAAAACAGTTTTAAAAAAATATATTATTCGTAAAAATAACAAAATTATGAAGATAAGAATTTTTCAAATACATATACAGTTTGCTAACATGTAATATCCAGACATAACAATCAGCTCTAAATAAATTATACTTTTTTAAGGTCCTAATACACTACTTTTTTGCATATTATTTTCGATTTGCAAATTTTTTTTTCTACAACCCACAGTCTAAAGTGTCTACACTAACATCTAATGTTTACGACTTTTTAATATTTTCTGGAGAAAAGCACTTTTAAAATATTCCAATTTCAAGAAGTCAAATTTTGCGGGCACAAGATGTTTTTCATTTTCAACTATAGAATCGATTTATCTTTCGGGTTCAGTTTCTAGATTAAATCTTTAGTCATTTATTCACTATCGATGTCCTTCAGATCAACAAAATTAGCAAATAAATCATTTAGCAAATACTTGAAACTGTTATAATCGAAAAAAAACTCTTTGAAAGCGTCTTGTTTACTAATGTCTTAAATTTCTGTTAATGATTCTTGAAAAATTAATCGAAACTTTTTGAAAAAAAAAATGGGAAAGAGGGTCAGAATTCTCGACTTTAGGTATTTCAGGGAATTTTTTAATTTTAAGGGGGAGGGGAGGGGGGAGACATACTGTGATCCCTGTTTTTATAGAAATAGAAGAAACATACAAGTATAAGCATAGGTAAAATACCTTGAACTGTGCCCCATGGATATTGACGAGATCGCATCATTTTGTTTCCGACTCGCACAAAATCTGTACTGCCGACGACTGCAAATGGTACGTGAGCGTTCATCATGGAGTTGACATCGGCCACACTTTCATCGTCAGTTGGGAATTGGTAAATGTGGACTCCATTGTTTTGCAATTCGGATATTATTTTACTCTGCAAGAAACAGTTAAATTATAAAATTCAAATAAGACACTCAAAAAATGCATTGAATCAAATGGAGCGGACAGGGAAATTGTTTAAAACTTCACCGACAATCGCCTCAATTGTCGGCAAAGTGAGTAAAATTGAATTATTTTATTAATTCTAACCTTAAACTTTAGTAATTCAGTCTTAGAAATTGTATCAGCCTTGGCGATGATAGGAATGACGTTCACTTTGGTGTCCAGTTTTTTCATACACACCAAATCGATGGATTTTAGTCTACAAACAAAAGAAAACATTTCTAGTACATTTCATGTTCATATTTCGTCGTATGAGAGAGGTATGAGGTTCAAAGTTTTAATGATATTATACCCAAGTAAATTTGTTAGAAATATCGAATTTGTCATGGGACTTATAAATATTTTGTAACAAAGAGTAGATTGACATAATATGTTTTCACGCACTTGATAATTTAATTTAGCAGAAATAAAAAATCTACTTTGGAGGTGGCAGAATATGGACTTAACAAAATCCATTTTTTAAAGAATTAGAGTGTGTGCTATGTTCAATAAACTTTTAAATCAAAGTATTTGTGAAGTACATTTTTATTAAAAAGTAACCATAAATAATTTTCGGTACTAGTGCATTTAGGGTATCCAGCAGAGAATTACGATAAAATTCCCGTACATTTCCCGCAGGCTTTTCGAAAATTCCCATATAAATTTGATACAAAAATTGCTTTCTTATATAAATGATTTTCGTGACAATATATTCTGTTTCTAAAAAGTAGGGTTAATAATGTACACAAAATAGGTATATATGAGTATTGTACAATTAACCTCCCTATTTCAACTTTTATACTCCGTCTTTTGTTGGAAAATCAAACGAACTCCTCGAATCCTGAACGATTTTTATGTAATACTGCTCCACGAAAGATATAATTTTATTCCTGCTTAACAGAACTCTGTTTTTAACAAAAACGAAAAAAATTAATAAGGTCTTAAAAATGACACAAGATTTTTTTCTGATAAATCTGAAGACTTTTTGCTATTAAAAATTCGCTACAAAAAATTTTGATACACGTAGAAAAATAAAAAATATAAATACACTACTTTTGTAAACTACTGAGTTGTGTGTTCAAAAAAATTGTGATTATCTAACGGAGCTTAAGAAATATTTTGGACATTTCAGGGTTTTCTACCTATCAAAATACAATCAAGAAAATTGACAAGTCGAAAGAATCAAAAAGGGGAAAAAACGTGTTTTCCAGTCATTTTGTGGGTTTTGAAATTATGTTTTTTCTAGCTAGCTTTAAAAATTATTTCAAATGCCTCGCTGCTTATGAATGTCAGAAAAAAAATCTCCAGAAAAAAAGTTAAGGAATAGAAAAAATAAAAAACAGATATTCTCAAGATTAAGCAATTCTAAATTCTGCTATTTATCTATTTTTCATTCCTTCAACTTCATACCTTTTTTCCAGTATTTTTATCAAGTTCCAAGGTATTTAAAATGTTTTAAAACTAGCTAAAAAAAAATTTAATTGGTTCGATTTACATTTTTTATTCTCTAGGCATCTCAAATTTTGCTTGGAAAACTTTTATCAACAAAAAGTCCTCAATACATTTGGAACCTCTCTTGTGGTGCAGTGTATAAAAATGAATCTTTTGGTAAACTGTTCTAGCCTCTCGAAACAATAAAAAAAAATTGATGTCTATGAAAATAACTACAAAGATTATGAAAATAATAATCTTCAGAAGTCACTGAATAAACTTCGTATTTTTCATACGTTCTTTCTTTTAAGTTTCAATTTCTTTTGCCAAAACTTCTCATTCTTATTATCAAGCTTACCTGTATGTTTTATCTCTCTGAATCGTTTAAACGTTCCCAAGCCATTTTGTACTTTTTGATCGAAAATTTGATGGAAATACGTCGATTTAAAAAACAAAGAAAGTTACCATCCTGCTCCATGTATTAAACAAAAAATTCCCACTTCAAAAATAAAATCCCGTAGATTCCCTGCACCAATGAATTTCCCGTACAATCCTCGCTTTTACCACACGCTGGACACCCTGTGTATTTTATTAAATAGGCACACTAGAACTTCACTATAGAGAACGTCTTCGGGGTACCCTCGATGGTCTTCGTTCTACCTCGGGGCTATCGAAACCATTAACAATCAGGGCCGTATGAACCATTTCTGTTGGAGTTTTGTCTTAAGAGAATATTTTTTTTTGGTATTTTTGCCATTTTGGTTTCATAATATCATAATGAAAGTGAAAATGTTTGTGCTCGAAAATCAAACTTTATCAAAGTACTGATTTTTAAGTATGTTAGTACATATATCAGCCCGCTTTTTTCATACACTCCTGCGTTGTTGTGGAGACACTGCCGCTGACCTCGCAGCGGCTCTCTCTCGCCCCCTTGGTCCCCTTGTCTTCTATAATGGGGGAATTTACAGTGAGGTTCTAGTGTACTTGTAATAGAAAGTATTGAGAAATTATTGATCTTTGAGAAACATTGAAAATGCTACTTCGAAGGTTATTTCAGGATTCGAACTATTTTTCAAATTGTCACTCAAACCTAGCTAATCATAAAATTTGAAAGTCGCCAACCATATTCCCGGTAATAAATTCATAGATAAAGAAGATTATTAAAAACAAAAATTCTGTGTTCAGAATACAATATTTGAATATAATTTTTAATGTATCTACTGTTTTTCTCCGTCATCTATCAGTTTAAAAATCCGTTCTACGGACATGGCACAATCTAATCTTGGCGTACTCTAACTCACATGCCAAAATTTTTGAATGAGTCTACTTATTTTTAACAAATGTAAATACAGGGTGGCCATTTTAATCGAGGAAACGAATTTCCGGTCATTTCCCGGTTCGCAAAAAATTTTCAGGGTATTTGAAATTAAAAAATTCGAACTCTGAAGGTCGAAAATCTTTTCATTTGAAGTAATCAAAACTAAACTGCAAATTAAAGCACTCAAAGTGGAACGCTTTTGAATTTAAAACTTTTAGAAGTGACGCTTAAAAATTTTTCAATTCAGAATTTTTTTTTAACGCTCAATAATTTACACGTATAAAATCGAAGCTTTTAATACTTCAATTGACAGATTTCATTTAAATGCCGTTAAACTGTAAAATTTTGAAGTTTGAACTTTTATAAATTGAACAGTTCAAAGCTTTCTGGCTAAAGTATATAACTCTACGCTATCATTTTTAATGCTCTAAGTTAAAGAATAAATTAATTTAGATTATGAATGGGGGAGCAAAACATGTCAAAAACAAAAAAACAAAAAAACTATGAATGTGTATTGACCAGATTACTATGGATTAGAATGAAAGTGGGAATCAGAAGGCTGTTTATTCTAGCGTGCTACGATCCAGTTGATGGCGACAAGAAGGATCTAAAAGATACCTTCTGGGACACGTTGAATGATATATTAGGTACTTGCGATCCTGGTGAAAGAATAATTTTACTTGGAGACATGAATGGCTGGGTTGGTGTGCAATGCGAAGGTACCAACCCGAAAAAGCTTTCGATAAGGTGAATAGATCTAAACTTTGGCAAGTTCTGAAAGAGTATAGAGTGAATTGTTGGCTTCTAAAAACAATAAATACAATATATAATGGTAGTAAAGCGAATGTAAGAGTGAATGGACAACTGAGGGATTGGTTTGATATTAAGCAGGGCGTTAGGCAAGACTGCGTTATGTCCTGCTGGATGTTCAATATATACATGGTCAAATGTCTAGGAAATGGCTCTCTTAGACGAAGAAGGTGTTGATCTCTGGACAGTGAATGTACGTGGACTTGCGTTTGCAGATGATAAAATTGTTATGGCAGAATCAGTCGACGATTTGCAGAGAATGATGAGCAGACTGGAAACCAGCATGAAGAGTATGGGTTTTGAGATTAACGCAAATAAAACAAAAATTATCATGTTTGAAAGGAGGGGTGAGAAAACAGTATGCAACATTGCCTTAAACGAAGAGAGGATAGAACAAGTTGATGATTTCGTGTATTTTGGAAGTTTATTTAATGCTGGCAGAAAGATGGATTTAGAGATATTCAGACGTAAAAAAGAGGAAAGAAATATTATCGGCAGATTACGAGCCATTACTATAAGTGAAAATGTAATAAACAAAGCTAAGATTGCAATATATAATTTTGTGCTTGCACCCACTGTGCTATATAGTAGCGAGACCTGGGCGTATCAAGAAAAGGATTGGAGTAAAGTGAACGCGGTTGGCATGCAGTTCCAGCGAAATATGTGCGGTAAAACACTAATGAACAAAGTCAGTAATGAGTGGGTTCTCAAAGAATGTGGTGTACAAGAAACATTATTTGACAAGAGTGAAAGAAATTTGCTGAGATGGTTTGGACATGCTAAGAGAATGAATCAAAAACATTTAATGAATCAAGTGCATTTGAGTAGAGTGCGTCGTAGCAAACCCAGAGGTAGACCAAAGAAAGAATAGTTGGAATGTCTGAATGAGATTCTGAAGCGAAGAGATATAAAGAGTCGTGGGAACACAAGAGTTTGCATAACAAGATGTATGGATGTGACGGAAGCAAAAGATGTATGCAAGAATAGGGATGTATGGAGAACAATTGTTTATAACAAGAAGAGTGATGGCTGACACGAAAGATTTTGGATACTAATGAGCCCGCGTGAAGAGATTTTCTTAGTAGATTAGTATAATGACTTTGCAAAGCTCTTCACCTGGGGTGATTGTTAGAGACTGATCAGCGACCCGTAACGGAGCGATGTTGTGTGACGAGTGTGTCCTCTGAATGAACAACACGCGACTTCTAGATTGATCTAAAACATGTCTCTTCTCCTATACATCCCTTAAATACTAGAAAATTGTTCCGTTTTTTTGATTAAAAAATTTCACATTAAATGGGTTCAAAATGGAATATTTTAGACTGAAACAATATTTGAATAGGACTTTTCCATAATTTAAAAAGTTAACCATTGAACTTGACATTTAAAAAAAGTTGAAATCGAACTTATTTTAAATTCTTATACGGGCACATCCACGAAAAGTGTCGTGTTTCTGTCACCGTGATTTTAAACGTAAACCCACACTTAAAATACAAGTTATATTTCATGAAAATTTACGGACAGACTCCCTCAAATAGGAACAAAAGCTTACAGTCATTACAGAAACCCTCACGAAAAGATATAATATATAATAGTTAGATTGAATCCCAAAAATACACCTGCATAATATTTGTCAACAGTTACAAATTGAACGCTTTGCGCATGCTCACAGCTTTTCTGCGTAATGTTTGAAAATTCTGAGAAAAATCATAATAGTTCAGTAGAGCATAGACTACTGAAATCGAAAATTTTGAATTTGTCGAAAAAATAACCCCTCCGTCATCGCACTTTATTCCAAGACTTCTTGAAGCACACTTTTCTATGCTTACGGAAATCAAACAGTATGTTGGACTGAAAAAGTTTCCCATGGATTAAGTCAATATTGCAGTGCGCGCAAAAGTTATGTCCAATTTAGGGCCAAAATGTCCCCTCCAACACTTGAAGCTGTGAAAATTTCGGGCAAAAAGATATAATCAAATTTTTTACTCATTTTGCTGTATTTCGGCGGCCAAAAAACGTCTCCGCAAGGAAAACGATGTGCCTAAAAAATCATGTGTATTTAGTAAAAGATAAACATAAGATATGTATATAAATGACTTTTCTTCAACAGTTATTGGTGAGATTCAAATACACTGAAAGTCCCATATAAGTCCGACTATGGTTCATGCCTAAAATGGCCTTGGACATATAGTGGACCGACTCCAATGTCAACAATCAGGTTAGTATGAACCATTTCTATGTGATTTTCGCTCGCAGTGAAAAATATTTATTGAATTTCTTTAGATAGGCCAGGCGGCAGAGCAAAAAATGTTCATTTTTGACATAAATTCCGACTAAAAAAATTATGGTCTTAAAATATTCCTTGGATCAATATAAGGGACCGTTTTCGTTATCCCCCTCCTCCGACCTCTGCGTATCTTTTGGCAGTGGCTTAAACTTTCAAAAAACGGTTTTTTATTTATAATTCGTTTGTTTATAGTTTTTTGCAAACCCCGCGTCTACAAAAATTGAAGTGCGTAAAATTCTCTCCAAAAAAGGTTCTTTTCATTTTTCTCATACGACCCATATTTTCCTAATAATAGCCGGGTAAAATCCAAAAATTTGTAAAAAATGTTGAAAACTTGCACTTATACTAATTCCGAAATGACATTGGATAAATTTATGCACTAATTGTCGGTAAGATCAATGTTAATAAATAAATAATGCATTAGCAACTTATTTTTCATTGCTTATAAATAATTTTATTAATGGAATAAATGTTTTCATTATATACGGTTTTCACAATTGCGAGCCTATGTATGTCAGTATTTGAGACCCGAGTTAAGACCACTAACTGAAAAAATTTAGAGGATAACTTGGTCGTTGGGATGTAAAAAATTCAGAATACCACAGGCGTATCGAAAAATTGAATTAGGATCATTGCAATACAAAACAAACACGACGAACACCATTGGCGCAGAACAGGGCTCACCACTTTCAGCAAGTGTTGACTGCAATGACAAGCGTCAAATTCATACCAGTCATACCGTAGAGTGCGAAAGAGATGCTCTTATGTTATTATAACGTCTCACTCGCACTTATGCTTCCCTATGATCGGTATGAATTTGACCTTACGGTATATATAAGTAA
>JAUMHM010065455.1:0-13405 GCA_032362435.1 Melikaiella ostensackeni
TCTCTCGCCCCGCGAGCTGAGAAACTGCGTGGGCCAGCAGTCGGCCAGCAGTTCTAGGAAGGCGTAAACCGGATGGGCTTATATGGGGGTTCGAGTGTACTTTAATCGAGTGTGAAGCGCGAGAAACCTGATGAGAATGTATTTGTTAAAGCCGAAGGAGCTTTAACAAAAGAGAATTCAATATCACCAAATTACAGTTGTCAATGGTTTAACTTCTCTTCTAAAAAATATATAGACCGAGTGCGAAGCGGAATGTTAATACATTATCGAGCGCGAAGCGCGAGATCCGACAGGCGCGCGGCCTAGCTGCGCTCAAACTTGCGAGCGGTCGGTAGGCCACCATATGTGTCTAGGAACATCAAATAAACTTTGAGGGACATAAAAATTGAAATATATTTGTAAACCGTCCATATAAGAAGTCTTACGCTTCCAAGACATTTATCATTTTTACAGTGAATGTTGCAAATGGTCTATTATTATAATTTTGTTGCATACTTAATAATAAATGCGACTTAATTTCAAAAAAATTATCCATTTAAGTGTTGTTTCGTATTGATGCATATTCACATAATTTTGAAATAAGCAAATGTTGGATAGATTGTAAATTATCTATTATTATAATTTTTTGCATTGTCAATAATAATTGAATTGCAGTATGAAAAATACTTTTCTTTTCACCTTGTGTTGAAAATGCATTTACATTAACACTGTCTGACATTTTTCGACTTATTTTTTTCCTTCTGATCATTCTGGGTGATTCTCATAGGATTTTGACCGTAGATTAAGAATCAATGACACGTGCTAGAATCTTCCACGTGGGCTCTAATTAGAGTCGTGTACGACCGAAAAAAGAAATCTCAGCCCGGCCCGTGGGCTTCAAACGCTGGGTTCAGTGTGATCCGAAGCGAAACAAGACTATTTTCAACTCCTAGCCCAGCCCGAATCATTTTTCTTTTAAATAAGATTAAAAAGACATGTTCTCTCATAATTTTACTTTTTTAACAACATAGTCACTTTTATTGAAAATAATTATGATTTTAAACTGATTAATTTTACTCCTGGTAAATTGAAAGTAATTATTAGCAAATCTTATTCAAATACTGTTAATTATTATCAATACTATTCGTATTATACTTTCAAATTAAATATGATGAATTGGATTCTTCATTTGCATGATAAAACAATATAAAACAATAGTTTTAATGTTTTCATGTTTTTGAAATGATTATCATATTTGTTTATCATATTTCAGTAAAATTAATTAAATTTTCTATGATAAGTGTTTAGTTTAAAAGTGATTTAAAATTTACTATTATCAATTCAATTTTTACTCTCATTTTCAACTTTGTTCAATTTATTAAATATTCAGTTTAAATATGCATTCTCAAAAACGTAAAAATATTAAAGCAATTTTTTTATATTGTGCCCTCAAGCAAATGAATCAAATTCATCATATGTAATTTGAAAGTATAATAGAAATAATATTTATAATGTTAAACAATGTTTAAATACTAAGATTTTCTAATACTTACTTCCTTTAAATTTACCAGGAGTAAAATCAATCAATTTGAAATCATAATTATTACTAACAAAATTGGTTATGTTGCCCACGGGTCGGGCTGGGCTTTATTTTTCGGGCCGTGCAGGACTCAGGCTCAAATGAAAGCTTGAACCTTGTAATTTTAAGCTGTCATGTTGAAAACTAGAGGAAATTAACGTGGAGCCGTTCGGAACCGTTTTTCAGTAGCGCGTGGTTGTCCACGCATTTCGCTTCGAGTAGAAAGCTCAAGCTACGGCGCGCGACTAAAAAAACGGTTCCCAACACTTTCATGGTAATGTTCTTTTGGTATAATAGCTTCAAAGAAAAATGTCCAAGCTTCAATATGAGCCCACGTGAAAGATTGTAGCACGTCTCATTAGTTTTTTATAGGCTTCCAAAAAGTGTCAGAAACGTGCTTTTTGACATTTTGACCCCCTTAAAAAAAAGTAGACATGCTAGAGCATTTTTTCAACGGATTATTAATCTACGGGAAGAATCCTATGAGAATCACCCAGAATGATTAGAAAAAAAAATTATGTCGGACAGTGTAATTGTTCATTAATGCATGCAGTGCATGATTACCATGAGGTATTAATATCTTATTAGTGATTTAAAATTTTGATACATACCATTGGCGTGACAAAGTAAACGATGAGTTTGGATTTGAGATTTCTCTTTTGCGAGTACGTTTGCTTGGGTCCCTTTCTTCTTAAAAGACCCAAGTAGTGAACTCGAAAATAATAAAACATTTACCCCAACCTATCTAGTGCGGACGCCACACCTGATTGCGAATATGTGTAGTACCCCTCTGGCATTTATGGCATTCTCGAGATAATAACGATTAATTGAATTTTCATTATTAATATATTATTATTGAAAATATGAGTTAAAATGAATATTTTTTATAATGGACGCTATCTCTAAAGTTAATAATTATCAAGATAGAAGGGTTTTAAATCAGGAGAGAAAAACGCGTTTTAATCAATAGTAATTTTTCTCGAAAGGAACTTGTTTTATTAACGAAAGTTTGACACAAAAACTTTCTTTACTCAATAAGAAATATATTTTTGCATAATATAGACGAAAAATCAATTATTTCTATATAATTAAGCAGCAATGTTTAATCAATCTTTTTTAATACACACAGCTTCACTGAAAAAAAAATGAAATGATCCAAAATTGACATAGTGATTCTTTGAAGTTCTCATAAAATAGGGATATAATTTAAAATCGAAATCTATTAAAATTTGCACCTGAGCAGGCAATGAAAAGTTCGTATATATAAACTCTTATCTAACTTTCTTTCTATACATCCTACAAGGTTGGGATGAATTCAAATAATTTCGGAAGTTATTTGGAATCTATTAATACTTCTAAGTTTTTTTTTAACGTGAAATTCTACTGAAATTTTCAATATTGGAATTTTTAACTGTGTTTGGGACCGTTTTCTATGATTTTGAACTTCTTCAATTATTAAGGCCATGTGATACTGACCTCAAAATAATTTTACTGACATTTTTTTCGCCAAACTCCTGTCTACACGAAATACAATATCGAGTTGAAAATTTGGGTAATTAAATAAAAGGCACTAAAGAAGGTTTATCAACTGCTAAATTCTTATGATTACAAAAATAATTGAAATTTTTTTCTATTTACGTGGAGAAGGAAATATCAGATTCTATCTCACAGCTGATTCTTTGGAAGTTGAGTCAAATTTGTGACAGACTAGAGCGAGTGGAATGCAGCGGTACTCAGATGAGCCAGGACGTGCAGGCTCATGCAACCACAATAGAGAAATGTTACCTGTCGGTTTGACCAAAATGCTCTCTTGCTCACTCAGATGAATGCGTCAAAATCCCAGATCTCAGGTCTTCAATTCCTTCACATACAGATGCCAGCGGACTTCAAAGATTGTGAGAGGAAGTCGACAGTCTTAGACGTACATATAAAGAAACGTTTATCAGATCTGGGGCAATCGGACAGGAATAAAGAGGTGATCATGTCAGGGTTTCCTCTCTTGCCCCAAGAAATTTGCCTGAGGCTGTGGATTCCATTTGCAAATTAGTGAAATCAAGGTCTAACAAGTCAAGCATTGAGGAGATATTCAGACTTCCTGCGGGTAACAAGAACCGCGATATTCAAGGCAACCATTATTATTCGCAGGAACTCTACAAACTCCTGAGAATGGTTAAGGTCAAACTATGATCTCGTAAACTCCCAAGAAGAGCCTAGATTTAAATTAAAGAGGTCTAGGTTAAATACTCTTTTGATATGTCCTCAAAACTAATCAAGGTTCCCGTTTTCGACAACTTGGATCTTCTAGACGATTTCTTGGCTAATGCTCTTAAGTCGACATCATCTACTTCAGAATGACGTTCAGCATCACTTGGCGTAAGTTGAACGATTGATCCTCGCAGTTATTTGGATCCTTCGCGTCGACCACCCCTAAACTTCTTAGGTACGTCAACCACTCCCTCACACTCATTCACTAATTCCGTAGATTTCTGGAGTACTCTGTCAAACAGCCAGGGGGTTTTCACTAGGGATTCGTCAACCTTCGCTTCTTATTCCAATCAGTTTACAGCTACCTTCACGGCTGCCTCAGGTTTCTCCCCTGGAGAACCTCAATAGACAGAAGTACATGTCTGAGTCTGCTCCATGTGGCGCACATAAACGCTGGATCCCTTTTATCTAAAGTTAATGATGTGGTTGATATTGCACATCTTTACGATCTGGATATTCTAGCAGAATGCAAGTCGTGGCGGCAACCAAACTTTCTCCATTCAGCAGTAGCTATTAAGGGATTCAATATAATTCACGCCGATCGAAAAAGTAACAATGTGGTGAGAGGTGGTGGGTTTGCTATCTATATTAAGGATACATTGAAATTTGAATCTATAATAGATAATAGCAATCTGTATACCTCGACGCGCGCGGACGGTCTTTCGGTATTCTGAAAGATGCCTTAGTTCGTGCAGCCTGCGAATCTGATCACACCATCTGTCTAGGCGATTTTAATGTAAATATAATTGTGGCTGGGAATCATGGCCGGGAGAAATTGTACACATAAAATTTGATCCCGACATGATTTTTTGTAATACGAATCTGAAGGACTGGAATAGTGTCTTGAATTGTACTTCGGTTTGGACAGCAACAAAATACATGGGGGAACTTAATCGCGGACCCTTATGGGATTAATGACTTTTATCTTGACACCATCCCTCCGGCAGAGGCCTCAAAATCTCGGCTTCAAGACCTACGGGATTCGGCAAAAAAATTTGAGTCAGTTTCCGATAACACTCTCGTATTTCGGCAGGTCTGCTTAGGCCAACTGTTTAATTCTATGAAATCAATCACTTCCACAGCAACTGGATCAGATAATATTAACTGCTCGTCGATTTATCTGTACTTGCCCTCCTATCTTCTAGAACTATTAGATATAATTAACGCCTCTCTAAGTCGAGGAGTGTTCCCTTCCGCGTGGAAACTAAGCATTGTGCGCCCATTGTCGAAATGCGAAAGTCCCAGTTCCTACAGTGATCATCGCGCAATCACCATCCTATCTTATCTCTCTAAAATCGTGGAGAAAATCTGTTTACCGTAACTAACCTCCTTCGTTAACAGAAACGCGTTCTTACCCTCTCGTCAGTCGGGCTGTAGAAAAGATTTTTCTGCTGAGAAAACCTTTCTCCATGTTTCTGAGGAGACAGGTTTGACATTGGACTGTTCTGAGGTCACCTTGCTGGCCCTGTTAGCTATCCGGTGCTTTTCAAACATTGAACCACAGCTTACTCTTAGCAAAGCTGACGTCGATAGGGATTTCGGAACCGCGCTGAGTTAGTGCAAGAGGTTCCTTTCGAACAGAGAACAATGTGTGGTGATCTCTGATTCTCGAACAACTCGGACGTCTCCTCGAAGAAGTGTTTATAGTGGTGTGCCACAGGGGCAGTTAATAGCTCAACCCTATGTTTACTGTATACTAAAGATCTGCCAGAACTGATTCTCGAGGCCTTGCCGCTAATAGAAGCGATCAGGGGTAGCATCAAGTTCACCATACATATGTACGCGGACGATATTCAAATTTATGTGCGTCTATCCGTCCAAATCGGGTATTTTGCCAATCGGTAAGCTTAGCTGAGAACGTCTACCTATCTTAAGCATTAACTCCTCGCAACTTTCCGTTATCCTCAGCGCCAAAAACTTAAGTCTGATGATGGACTCTCTGTGGAGCATCGTGGATCATATTGTTAAAAAGTTGAATGCCGCTCATATCCAATTGAGCTTAATGTAAGACCAGTCTCTAATCCTTTCCCTTTTTGATCACGCCTTGACGAGCTACGGGTCTGTCCTGAGTGCGACCCTGAAGAAGAAGATACAGAAAGTGCAAAATTGTTGCTTAAGATACGTTGTCAATATTTACAAATTTCACCACATTTCCCCGGCGTTCATCGAATCCGGTATATTTACGAGAGCTGCTTGCTTTACGAGAGCTTGCTTTCCACAGTCGGAAACAGGACGCCCTTTTTCAGTCAAATATTGGGTGCCTCTCTGTCCACATCATTTTCATCTAACGTTTTGGGGTACTCTCCGTGGAAAGGTTTTTGCCTTCATTGCGTTTTTAATTCCCCTATAATTTCTGTCCACATATTTAAGGATGCCTCTGAGGACAAGTTCAAGGGCGTGCAGTCAAGATATGCTCTACAGATGGTGATGTGAAGCGCAACATCTCGCTTGCTGTTGAAATAGTCTTGAGATTGTATAAGTTATGACATACACAGTTGTTTAAAATCTACAACGCCTCTACCCCCTCTGTGTCGTGGTAGAACTACCCTTTCAATCGCGGAATTACTGTGGTGCATTCGGTGTTTGGTCATTTCAACGCGGATGGTTCTGTTGATCCTTTCAAGGTTGTTGTTCGAACATTTGATGCGCCCAAAAGGGTACGTGAGGACAGGGATGGAATATGTTTTAATAGCCCTGATTTTATGGGCCGGATTGAGAGAACTTTTCAGAAACAACTGAGTCTTGTAGTAAAGGCAGTCATTATTAGGCTTTTCTTCACTATCGTATGCTGATTACTCTTACGCTCAAGAATACCCAAATATTCATATGACTCACCCTCAGCCATTGCCTCGGTGTGATCCTCTTGTCCTCTAGTTCTGCAGTCGCTAATTCTCCCCTGATTAAATGCACTGTTCTGCATTTATCTAGTTCCAACTCCAAGTGGATGTCATTGGAAAACTGCTTTATGACATGGATCACTTGCTCTAATTTCTGGTTTTAACTAGCGTATAGAAATTCAGGTGATCATGTTCGCCGAACCTATAAGACATGCTATTTATTATTTTTCTCAGTGGGTTCAACGCTAAACAGAACCATCATGCACTAAAGGAGTCTCCTTGATAGATACCCTTCGTAATGCGAATTAATCTAGTTATCCTTGGTTGTCTATGATCAAAATACTTGATTCTTGTTCCTCAAAGCATCGTTAGGTTCCTGTTGCCCAACATATGGCAAGTCCATTCTACGCCTGTGGTTGGCACACCAAGTGCAATTATGGCTGCCTTGATCACCTCTCCAGAGGTGTAGTTGAAGGCGCCTTCGATGTTTATAAAGATTTTAATGGCAAAGCCTTTGTGTTTCAGTTGTCCTTCAATTAGGCTTACTGCTCCGCTTAGGGCCGTTTCGGTCGAGTGACTAGTCCTGTGGGCATTTTGTTCCTTATGTAGTGGCCTTCTTGGCAAGACCTTGTCGCATATGTATTCATCCACAAGTCTTTACACCGTTTTTAGTAGGAAAGATATGATGCTAATGGGACGGAAATCCTTGGGTGAAGTATAACCGATCTTGCCCGCTTTTGGAATGAAGACCACTCTCCTGTCTCTTCCTGCCGTTGGGACATATCTCAGTGTCAAACTAGCCCTAGCAACTCTGATCAGCGGCCCTATGATGGACTCCCCAGCCTTCAGTAAGAAGGCCGGGTATATGCCATCCGGACTAGGAGACTTGTATGGGCTGAAAGACTTCAGGGCCCGTCTGACCCTGGAAGGAGTAACAATGTCGTGGGCTAGCCGCCGTTGCGAGCCCAGTTGAGTTACAGGCGACTTTGGATGCTTCTCAGGTGTCGCCTCCTTGTCCCCAGACCTTAAAGCCCGGGAAATGAGCATCGATCAGGTGGACCAGGGTCTCTTCGTCTGACTCCGAGTATCCTCCGTCAGGCAATTTTAGAGTGCCGAGAATAGCATCCGGGTTTTGAAAGAGCAGCTCTCCAGTCTAGCCGCCTCTACCCCTTTTCGTTATCTGTGCGAAAGTTAGTCCAGCTTTCTTGCTTGGCCTTACGTATTCCATTTCTGTACTTATTCCTCATCGTCGTGAATGAGGTCCATAGTTCTTCCGTTTTGCTAATGCTGGCACGTCTGAACATCTCTCTGGTTTCCCTGCGAAGCTCTTCAAGCATTCCGTTCCACCAGTGCGTCTCCCCTGCCTTTCAGACTCTTGTGGGTCGACAATTTCTTTCATAAGTAGATTTGATGGCCTCTGAGAAAGTTTTGGCTGCCATCTCCAGGGTGTCCACGTCCCTAATTGACTTGGGCACCCCTGAGAGGCTGATGTCAATGACATCTTCCCTGACCGAGTCGTGAAATTTCGGGGTATTCCCGTGTTAAGAATATACAAGTCAGTAGTTAATAAATATTTTAATAGGTCTTTCCCTCTTGAGTTTGTGTCCGAGCTACCCCACAATTAGCATTGCACCCCAACAAAAGTGGGAGACACCTTACCTTGCAGTATTCTACCAGTGTACGTACATTCTCTGGTGGGTAGGCTTCGCTGTCATACGGAAGATAGGCCGATCCTATGACTAGCTTCCCAATTCCTCTGAAATCTGTGGATATCACCATCAGATCTCTCGAACACAGTTCTAGCAGCGGGACAACGTTGACTCCTTTCGCCGGAATGCAGGCCCTTGGTTTGTCCGCCTTGGAGTCCCTGTAACAAAATCCAGCCCCTCTCCCCTAACCATCTTATGATACCTTTAACTAACCAAGATTCTTGGACTAGTAAGGCACCTGTATGTCTCACAGTCATGCCCCTCTGTAGAACCGCATAGGTGCCCTTGCTGTGATGCTAGTTAATTTGGGTAAGGGATAGACCTGGAGCAGCCATTTACGTCTACCGCCACCACCATCGTCAGGGAGTTAGTCCTCTGGGCAGCTGTCAGTCCAGCTCTCGACGACTCCCCGTTCGCCGACAGCTGGGCTGGTTTATGCCTTTTTGTAGGCTTAGCCCCCCCCCCCCCTGTGGGGAGTCCTCTGGGCCCTTCCTTCTTTTCAGGGCCTGGGTTCTGATTGTCGGCTTTGTTGTTGCCGATGTTCCAGCACCCGCAGCCGCACTTCTAACCTGCTGCTGTTGGGTAGTGTTAGACCCATTTGGACCCAACCCCTTTCCCCCTTCCACCACCTTCCTTCCTTCTTCTTCCTCTAAATTTCGTTCGTTCGAAGACTCCATTTTAAGCTACGAAAATAAACGGCCCATCCTTGCAAAGCCCCACATGCAGAGGTAAAACTGAATACTCGGGGAGGTTCTTCGGTGTCCCCGAGAAGCCGTTGAGACACCTACGTACTTCTTGGTGCCAAAGTGACAGCACGGTCACTCAACACCTCTGGCGTAGGGGGTGTTAGCTAGGCTCTTTCACCCTTCAACCATACACAATCATCCATGCCCACTCACCGGAGAGCCCGTTTATAGGGATCCTACCATTTATATCCATATTCGTGCAGGCCGAGGCACGTTTGGCCCCCTGTCCCGCACGTACGTCAGTCACGCCTTTCAATTGAGGAACTTCGGTGTCTTGCTAGATATTATACTCATTACTTAGTTCACGGCTGAACTTTTTGTCATCTACTTGAAAGGTTCGATTTTGCTGCCTCCTTACACCACGCTTACTGCACCGACACAGTCTACCAGTAAGAACATCAAGTCTCTGTGGTTATGAGTATAATTTCGTCCAATGTTGCTGGTGTCAATGTCTCAATGTTCCGAGGGTGGATGATTTTAGTAACATGGCGTATCAGCTTTCGGATTCCATTTCCTTTACTATATTGAGTCAATCGACCCAGTTTGCGTCTTACTTTGCTAACATCCATATCCAACCTGATTCTCTATGGTGGATCTCATTCCCCTCCTAGGGTAAACACTGCATGTGGAGGCCTAGTTTTACGGCCCAACGTTCTAACGACTGCTACAGCTGCACAATACACAAGAATTTGCACCTGTAACGCAGTTAGTTCTGGGTTCAAATGCATAGGCAAAACCTTGTTGTTTAGGTGCCCTATCAGTGCATGCAGATCCCTCGTAATGAATATCTTTAGCAGAGAATGCCTTTGTGTTGGTTCTACATCTCTAAACTATAGTAAAGCTTGACCAAAATTCCTTTCAAGGTACTGGAGTTTTTCTGGGTTTTTGCTGTTTATATTAACGGGAACGTTAATGTCTGGAAGTGGTTCTAGTGGATGCGGTACTTTATATTCATTATCCCTAGCACCTATGCCTTCAGCTTCAATAAGTTCTTCGTTATTCACACCTTCCAGAGAGAGCTCATCAATAGGAGGCTGTTGTTCTACTTTCATTTTGATGGTAGCTATTCCAACTGCCGAAAGCCATTTGTTGAAAGGTATTGAGCGTTTTTGGTTTGCTAGATTCTGTTACTTTATTCTTGGGGCTAGTTGCTGGTATTTAAGTAAGAAGAGAAGATGATATTCTCTCCTCACGCCTTGCCCACTATTCTTTGCCAAAAAAAGGCGCATAACATCTCTGTTTATTTGGTATGTCCATTTCAATCGCCTTTCTGATTGCTGTATCTACTACTGCTTCTGGTTAAATAAGGTCATCTGCTTCGTGAGGATGTGGTGGTACTGGATCACCATGAGGTGCAGCTTCCTCTAACTGATATTCATTATCGACGTTTTTCCTCGTCGACTCAACCTGTCTTTTAATCTCCATTTCTCGGTCCTCTGAGATGAGTAGATTATTCCTGATGTCCTTAACCTTAGCGATAAGATTTGTTACTGCAACTTTCTGTATTTGAGGATTCTTTGCAGCAAACTTCATCTTAAAATTGTATCCTTTATCGCGCTCACTGTAAAACTTCGCGTTCACTGTAAAACTTCGCGCTTTCATAATAGAGACGCATAAATTCTCCTTTCATTGTTGTATTCCAGTTGATGCTCTCTCATATTATTTCTGTGAAGGTGATTGGCTGCAAATCCCTCACGCTTACCAAAGCTTCCTCAGCAGGCACAGTTGATGTTGCACTGTTTACCGCTGTCGCAGATGTTCTTACTGGCCAGCTTTCTGATTGGTGAGATCTGCTTGGACATCTACTGCATATCTGGCATGGGAAACTCTATCAGTAGCAATGCTGCCGCTAACATAGCCGTCAAAGTCATGAGAAGAAAGCTCAAGGCCTACCGCGACGCCAATGCGAGAACACCTTCTGCTTATTATGTGGTGTGTTTAAACTTAATGTCGGGTGATCCCAGTTTCTTCGTCATTAGCCACGGACTAAGTCAGGTCCTTGGTCCTTTAAATTTATCGAAGAATTTTATGAATGAAAGCTGTGGTTATAGGTGAAAGACATCTTTTTTAATTCAGTCATTTTTGCATAGGACCAATTGTCTTCGAGAAAAATTAAAATAACCATTTAAAAAAGTAGAAAATACAATATTAAACAAAATGAAATATTTGAATATAAAAGTACCGTACGCCAAAGCTAAGCGGCGCATATGGGGGAAAGCGACGCACCTTTGTTTCTGCATTTCTGAATGCTATATTTGCTTCTTCGAGGTAAAAAATATAAAGGCATGCAGGTAACAATTGTAAAACTTGTATTAAAGAAATATGAGCGACAACTGGTGGAGCTGTAAATGCTTTGGAGTTTTGTTTATCCCGATCTATTATGTCGTAATATTCTGTTACCTTACAGTTTTATTTTGGTGTTTGAAAAATTCGAAACGAAAGTGAATTAACCTTTTCTTTTCGTGGTCTTCCGCTTTTTCAGACAGTTTTCATTTATCCTGCTGTTTTTGTATGCTTAAATTAGGAGTTGTTTCTTTCTTTCCGAACTTTTCAAACACCGGAATTCAGAGTGGCCACCCTTTGGGAGTACCGGGAGGAAGCCGGGGCAAACTTGAATCGGAAGAAAACCGGGATAAAGCTGGGACTGGAATATTATACGCTTATGGCGTAAGGTAACGCCAATCACGTCAGATGCATTAGCAAAAAATAACGAAACGGTTATTCGCAAACAAAAATGGTCAGCTTTTCCATCTCAGTGTACATCTTTAAAGTATAAAAACTACGAAATTCGAATTTCAAAGTTTGTTTCCAAATATTCTTAAAGTATAGTAAGTTCTATGTAAAACTGCATGGTATAATTTTTGTATATGATAGGGGGTTGTCTAGAATTATGGTAATTCATAACATCAAATAATTACTTGTGCTTGAACGCTCGTGGTATGACGTAACGCCAATCGCGTAGTGCACCTTCGTCAAAAAATAACAAAACGCTTTTGCGCCACCACTCAAAATACTCACATCAAGTTCATATTTGGCATTAGTAGTGATTTCTGGGTCTAGAACGATTGAAGCCTTGAGCACATGAACTTTAAAAAAAAAAAAAAAAATTTGGTCTCACCTTAATGCACGCGCATCACTTCTTTTGATATTTCAGATTTTGAAAAAAGTACTACAAAAGCTAATTGAGGCAAACGCTTTCGGGACACTGTTATATTTATTTTTTCAGATTTTTTAAGTGCAAAAAATACCAGTTTCGAAAATTTTTGGATTGGCTCCTTTTGTTTTGGAACCCTTCAATCATGTGTTTTTTAAAGGGTGAAATGCAGCGCATTAGCATGATTTCTTGCATGATTAACTTCGCTGGTCGACAAATGGCGATGCCCTTAAAATCTGGTACAACATTGTATCGCCGTGAATATGAAACCGAATAAGAATGGGTTCGAGAGGAACAAACACTTAAAACAAAAGCAAGATGTGTGTGGTGTAGAAAACATTTAGATATTTCAAGTATGGCAAAGTGTGCTCTCAGAGGCCATGAAAAGAAATCCCATAAACATATAGCCTATGTAAGGAACAGCGAAAAATGTCTTCATTTGGGAATGATGAGTAAGAATGTCGAAGCCTCCTGCAATCAACAGGATTTTCAAGACACGGCAGCTACCGTGAAAGTAATAGGTACTTATATTTTTTTCTGCAAGTGAACACAGACATTATTTCCTTATCCCGTGTTTTAGAAAAAAAAACCTTGATAATTTTTTGAACATATAACCCTGTTTGTAACTTAGTGGTTACATTGAAGTAAGAAAAATATTTTTTAACAAATTGAAGTGTTTCGAACTTCAGTGTCACCTTGAGATTCTAAATTTTAAAAAAGATAAGCAAATTATGTACGGAAAAAACTTGTTGATTCTGTCTAACAAGTTAACCAAAATTTGTGAAATTCAAAAATATATTAAAAAGTACGACATTTCTCATTACTTCAAAAAAATTTTGTTTATTTAAGTTTATGCTTTTTTTGGCAATTGTTTTACTGCGTGCTCTACTGAAACTACTTATACTTATATTTTTCGAGGTGACACTCTAAGGAATTTATTGATGTATTTTTACTTTTTGTGATTTACTTTTTTAACAATAATTATGTCTTTATTAAGAGTTTGTTACCACAAGATGATTTTTTTGTTCGCAAACAAAGTGATCGAATGTTGGAAAAACTTTAGACTGAATACTGATTGAAATACAAATATGTGTTGACCTTGGGTTGGTGCTGCTAGGGGGGGGGGGGGGGGGGTA
>JAUMHM010065466.1:0-14318 GCA_032362435.1 Melikaiella ostensackeni
CATGTCCGGCATCCGCTAATATGGCAAGGGGCTGATGTGTGCTCGCACTGCCGAAGTGTAAGCCGCAGTATGGGATCAGGAGCCAGCCCCTTCGGGCCTTAATCAGGGAGTCCGTGGTGATTGCAGAGATCGGAATCTGCAGTGCTCCGGGCGAGTTCCGGTCCGTCCGTGTTTGCCGGGACCGATTAAACGAAGGCTGGGCCCGAAGAAACTGGGGTAGGACTGCGGTCCGAAGGTATACCCATTCCCAGTTATTTCGGCCCGCCCCTCCACGCACGATGCGCTGGCAAACTTTGTTATGGAGACCCTCACCCCAACACACTTAGATTTAAGGAAAAAAGACGAAAAGGGGGGGGAAGACAATAGACCAGGTGATTACTCTAGAGATGCAGCTTCGAAAGTCGGAAACGTCCATCAGAAGGATAACCCGCCAAATGGAGACAGCCACGGCAAACATGATCGAAGCCGGGGAAAGGCAGAAGAATGTGAGCACAATCATCAAAGATGGACTTCTGGAAATAAAGGCTTCTCTTCAAACGCTGAATGAAGAGCTGGAGTCAGAAAAGAAGGTGAAAGATAGTATCACTGTTCTATCGTTCTTCCTGTTGCTACGCCCAAAAATAAGAGATCGGCATCAAGCCCGGCAGAAAACCAGGCAGCTATGCCGATCGAGAAAAAGAAAAGGGATGAATCGACACTCGTTAAGTGGACATTATTCGCGAGTAGGAAGAAGACGAGCACCCAACTAACTTCGGGTGCCATTCCTCAAAGAGAAAATGCTGGAAAAGACGGAAAGCCGGCTGAAAAAAAATAGGAAAAGAAAAGACACGCCGTCAGCAAGTTAGTAGGAGGCAGCGTTCCGAAGCACTCCTCACAAAACATACAAGCGGTAAAAACTATGCCGATGTATTACGAGACATTAAAAGCAAGGTTAAACCAGAGGAGACCCAGACGGATATTAGGTCGATCCGCCGAACTCGGAACGGAGACGTTTTGCTCAAATTGGGCAAACAAACAGAGGATACAAAAGCCTTTAGCGAGGCCCTTAGGACGAAACTGGGGGACATGGGCACCATGAGGAATCTTGTGCCCAGAGTCACGCTCGAATTATTAGATCTTGATTGCGTTACCACCAAAGAGGACTTCGAAGATGTGCTTAAGCGAGACCTCGACGAATTAATGGGAGACGCAAAGGACTTGATAACGAAATCTAACAAAAGAAAACAGATCCTGTCAATTGTTTAAATTAACGAACAAGAGGCTAACAAACTGTTAGAATCCTCCCGCATGAAAGTGGGTTAGATATACGGCAGGGTTAGACGAAGAACACTAGTTGATCGGTGTTTCAGGTGCTTGTGCTATGGGCACCAATCCAGAGATTGCAGGGGGCCGGACCGCACCGCCCTCTGCTACAAGTGTGGCAAAGGAGGTAACAAAGCAGCCTCCTGCACGAAGGCACTTCAGTACGTACTTTGCGCAGAACAGGAGGAAAATCCGGAGCAACTAAAGCACATTCCAGGCTCGGGCTCATGCAAAGTCTTTAGACGGGCATTGGCCAGGATCAAAAATAACAACCAATGATCAGGATCCTACAGGGGAATCTCAACAGGAGTAGATTGGCTGACGACCTCCTGACGAACTTAATTGTCGAAAAGGAGGTTGACATACTGATCATTAGCGAACAATACCGGGATAAAGTTGGCCCAAAATGGTTCGCGGATATCCTTGGCACGGCAGCCACCTATATACCAGATTTAGAGAAATTCCCAGTTGATACGTATGGATCCGGTAACGGTTTCGTGTGGGTGAGGAGCAAGGGCATCACGTATGTCAGTTGCTACCTCACCCCTAATGAGAGTATCCTTGACTTCCAGGAAAAACTGGACCTCCTCGAGGACACCATTCGAGAGGAAGAAGGTATGATATTGATGGCCGGTGACTTCAACGCAAGAGCGGTTGAATGGGGTATGCCAAAACCTGATTCAAGAGGGAAAAGGATCATGGAAGTGTCTGCTAGAACAGGATTAGTGGTGATCAATAAAGGAAGAACAGCAACCTTTAGGCGACCAGGGCAAAAAGGGACATCAAATTCAGTGGAAACTGAATCGGGTTATGCACCTCGTGGATAGATGGATGAGCAGTCATGGCCTAAGTCTAGAAACTGAAAAGACTGAGCTGGTGCTAGTCACCAGAAAGTTTATTCCCACTATAGTAGAGATGAAGGTGGGCACGGAGACAATTCAGACCAAGGGGGCTCTAAAGCACCTTGGGATGATGATGGACACCAAGCTTACCTTCTGGGAGCAGGTCCGAAAGGTGTCTGATAAAGCTGCAGCAGTGTCGATGGCACTGAGCAGGCTCATGGCCAATGTGAACGGGCCAAGACAAAGCAAACGCCGACTATTGATGTCAGTAGCCCAGAATATTCTGCTCTACGGTAGCGAAATGAGGGCTGAAGCGCAAAAAAAAAGAAATATAGGCAGAGGATGGCATCGGTGCAACTGAGAGGTGCACTGAGAGTTGCGTGTTCTTATCGCACCGTTTCGGAGCCCGCAGCGCTTGTGATCGCAGGAATAATACCGATCGACTTGGTAGCCTTAGAAAAGAAGAGAATATTTGAAAAAATTCCAGATGCAAATAAAGAGACAGTTGAGGCAGAGGCTAGAGTAGAAACTCAAGAACGTGTGGATTGGAAGCCATCATGGAGAGGTCAATTATTATTTGACCCAATTTCTATCGGAACATGGCTCATTCCAGGCCTACCTATATGAGATTGGGAAGGTTCAGAGTCCAAAGTGTGTCTACTGTGAAGCCGATCGAGACGACGCAGAGCACACTTTCTTTGACTGTGAACGCTGGATCGAGCATAGAGATAGGCTCGAGAGAGAAGCAGCACGCCTCACACCAGAGAACGTGATTGCAGAGATGCTGCGAAGCGAGGTGATCTGTGACGCGGTAGTTGTCTACGCTGAAACCGTCCTACGGCAGAAGAAAAGCGAATCGCTGTAAGAGAAAAGATACCCAACCATATCCAACCAGGATGATCGAAGGCCGACGAACCCGATGCGTGATGCTGTCATACTACTGAGGACGATGCGTTCATCTTGGTTGGGACATAAAGGTGCATCAGATTGTGAAGAACATCACTCACAAGAAAAAAGCAAGAAAACCAGCAGGCACTTTCACAGTGAAGAACACGGCACCCCCTGAAGTAATGCGAAAGCGGTTTCCGGGGGGAATTATGCCAAGAAGAGAAATGGTGGTTTTTTAGTGGGTAAAAGATGGCACATCATCATCATCTTCACCACCATTGAAATCCCCACACTACCGAGAGGTGCGGAACCCTCTCGGGTGTCTGGGCTCAGATTTTTTCACCATTCGTAAAAAAAAAATCATCATCATCATCATGTTGTTGAAAGCTCCAGAGCCGGACGCTGTGTAAGAATCTTCAAATGTATAAGTTCCAGTGGTTTCAGCTTCAGCGGATTGAGTTTTTTCTATGGTAGGCTTCCCATTTGAGCCAGGGCCTCGTTCTAGTCCTTCACATTGGCAGCTTTCATCAGATTCACTCGATTCACTCGGTTTCTGTTACTACCGCCCTCTCGAAGTGGAGAACCGCCGTCTCCACGAGGAGAACCACCGAAATTGAGATCCTTAACAAAAATTGCAACAAAATTTGTTGATATAAACTTATTCCTGGTATTTATTCATTAATAACTTCAAAAATGGAATTCGAATTAGATGAACTATATAATTTAATAGTACGTAATGAACCAAAGCTTTATATTCTCGAATTTCCTAATAAGTTCATATGATAGGCAATAAAGACTATTGGAAGATTTTTGTACCTCTAGGAAGAAAATAGAAAATGAATCATGCCTAATGCCAGTATTATATTTTATAAATTATTTTCAATGAAAAAATCTTACGATATTATTGATTATGGCGCCAGGTGGTCCACGTGGTTCTGAATTTTTACAACATTGGCACGGAGACGAACTTGGTCTAGCTGCAATAAAAATATTAATAGTTATATAATAGTTACATAATAATTGAATATATGAATAATTATGACAGTTCTTTATTTATTATAAGAAAAAAATACTGGAACTTATTTGTTGAATACATTTCAATCAAGATTAAAAATGATAGGACGTTTTAAGCAAGTACTACATAATTTAATAGTCTCGAATTATTAAATGATCAATTATTTTTATCTACGATAGCAGTTTCGAAAGTAGAACCTACTATAATATTAAATTAGTGAAAATTTTAATTTAATTTATACCATGAACGCTGATCACTGCTACTAGCAAAAAGCACGAAAGGAACTTCTTCATCTTGATCGGGTAGCTTTCCTTGGAAAGCTTATGGTAAAACGTTTCCATCCAACCATTTATATACTGTTTTTGAAGTCAAAACTCTATCTACAACGAATTGAATAACAAAACTTTGATGAAGAATCTTATCAGCAAATCTTTGTTACTAATACAAAAAAAAATCATATTTCGCAATGGAGTAAAACTTCCTTATAAACCACGTTTCGAGTTTGTTTTTCTGTTGTTTCTAGGATGCTGCAAATTTTATATTTTCTATGAAAACAACTATGGGGCCATCCATAAATTACATGACAGCTTTTGGGGGTGTGGGTTCGAAAAATGTTACGATCTGTTACATGGGGGAGGGGGTTGATCGATACTGTTGCATAATATTTGTAACTAGTCAACCCTATATGAAATCCGTGTATCCAATATTGTAGTATAAAGTTAAAGTTTAGTTATTACAATAAAAGATTGTAATAACGTTATAATAAAGACGTCAATATATGTATAATTAGATTAGTATTTTAATTTTTTTCCATCATTTTGTAGAGAAATACCCATAAGAACAAAACTTCTTCACAATTTTTGAACTTACTACTAACCCCAAATTTATTCAAACTTTTTTTAAGTTTATCGGGGTTTATTGTAATCGTAATCCTTCCACAAACTGTTTAGGTTGTTTTAGTTCACGTTTAACTTATAGAAAAATCTAGAAAAATGCATAATCAAATCTACTGGTTATTACAAATTAATTGTTTACAGTGAATCAATTTCAAAGCGGCGAAAATTGTATAATCTCAAATGGTAAACATTAGAAATTGAAAATTTTGATTTTGGAAGTGTCAGGATTAAAAGTTCGATCAAAAATTGTTCAATTTTATATGAAAGTATTATAAAAGAAATTTTTTCTAACTGTAACCAAACAAGTCGAAGAATTTAAAAAATATATTGTTGAAAATGGAAAAACTGAACAATCATGAATGTGGAATATTGAACAGTGACTAGGAATAAATTTCAAAACCTAAAAATGCTACAATTTTTAATTTCTGTTTTAACAAAAAAAAACAATTTCAATTTGGAAGCGATTAATGCTAAACAAATTTCAAATTTGTAGCGCTTAAAATTGAAACATTGGAAATCGAACACAATTTAAATATAGATTTTTGAAAATGGAAATACTGGGCAATCTTAAATGTGAAATGTTGAAAAGTCACCAAGAACAAATTTTCAAGCCTAAAATTGATATAATTTCAAATTTCAGTCTTTAAAGAGAAACAATTTGAATTTGTGAGCGATTGATGATAGAAAATTTCAAATTTTGAACGCATAAAAATGAAACAATGGAAATTGAAAAATTGAAGTTTTGATTCAATACAAATTTACTTACATATAGGCCTTAAGAATAAAACAATTATTTTTAAATTTACATTAACATCTGATATAAAAAAAAATAAACGTATCTCTGAGTATATGCAGAAAAATCGTAAAGCCCAAGAAGAGAATAATCATTATTTATAATTTTATAAGCTTTCATACTTGAATAATTTTGAATAAAAGAAATGAAAAATTCAACAATTTCTAATTGAAACCACACAAATATGAACAATAAAATAAAAAATGTGCATATTTGAGTTCTTCTCGAATATTATGAGTTATAAGATTAAAAATCTAAAAGATATCTAGCCGATGAAGTTGAAATAATTGCAAATTTGAAGCATTTCTAGTTCATCAAATCCAAATTTTCAGTATTTGCAATTGTAGAAGTTTAATATGAAGATTAAAATAAGTATTTGAAACTGGAATCGTTTGATATGCACCAATATGTTATGCAAATTTTTTTTTTTTTTAATGCGTACAAAATAAAATTGTCCTAAAAGTTAAAAAATTCAAATTTGAAGCTTCCAAAGTAAAAAATGCCAATATGGAAGAGTTCAATATGGATCTTTTCAAATTATACGATTTTTTATTAGAGCATTACAAATTTGATCATTCCTAACTGAAATACAAAAATTTCAAAAATATTAAAATTGATTGCTTGAAATTGAACTACAGATTCAAAATGATATATTATAAACTTATAGATCCAAAGAATTCACGAATTAAAAATTTGAAGCACCTGAAGTTAGGAAAATAATATTAAAGCTTTTAAAATTAAAAAAAAAGTTGTACAATTTTAATTCAGCATTTAGGGGTAATTTTGAAATGGGACCCATAAGAAGTGTTTTAAATTGTGCAGCATTTGAAATCTATAATTTGAAAATCTCTAATATCAAGTCTACAATTTCTGATCTTCGAATTTTCCAAAAATTTTGTTGCAATTTTAGTCTTGCATCAAGGAGCGCCAATTTGATAGATTATATTACACATTTCAAATATAACTAAAGCGCAACTTAATTTTAGGAATATTCTAGAATATTTAAAACAAAATTTTAAAGAGCAAGAACTTAAGTATCAAAATATTTCAAAACTTATTTAGATCAAATTGAATAATAATTTGAAACTAAATATAAAATAATTCGAAGTATGTTCTAGTAATTTATAAAAATGTTGAAAGATGCAGTTTTTCGTAGATGTTTTGCTACCACATGACACAGCTTTTTAAACTTTTCAGTTTTTGAGGAGTGTATAGTTCCTGTGTTGCATATTCCATTTTGTTTAAATTTTTTTCATTTCTATTTTGATAACTTCTAATTAATTGATAATTCGGGTGTTTCGTGTAGAAAGTAACTAAATTGTATTTAATAAGACATGGCTGAAAATATTTGAAAAAATTACGTAACATAGGCTTGGCGGGGAGGTCCAAATATTTTGTTACGACTTGTTACATGCGGGAGGGATGGGGTAAAAAAATGACAAAAATGTGTTGCGTAATTTATGGATGGCCACTATGATGAAATTAGAAAAATTTGCGTCGATGTAATAAAGTCCGTTTTGGATGTGTTGTCGTAAACTTCAGGCAAACATAGAAATTTTCAAATTTTGACCAGACCCAAGCTTTGAAATTTTCTCAAAAATTCCCTGTTGTTCCTGGGACGGTGAAAATATTATATTTTCTATGAAAAATATATGAGGACGATACAAAAATGAGCATCGATGTAATCAGGTTAATTTCCAACGTGCTTTCGTAAATTTCAGGCAAACATAGAAAAATTTCAAATTTTTACCCGACCCCAAGATTCAAAAATTTAAAAAAATCCCTGTTGTTCGTAGGCTGCTGCAAGTTTTATATTTTGCTATGAAAATAACTATGATGAAGTTAGAAAAACTTGCGCCGATCTGATAAAGTCAATTTTAAATGTGCCACGGTGAATTTCAGACAAAAATAGAAACATTCAAATTTTCACACGACCCCAAGCTTTGAAATTTTCAAGAAAATTCCCTTTTGTTCCTAGAATGCTGAAAATTTTATATTTTCTATGAAAATAACTATGAAGGCGATACAAAAATTTGCTTCGATATGATAAGGTCAATTTTAATGAGCTGTCCTGAATTTTAGGCAAGCATAGAAAACTTTCAAATTTTCACTAGACCCTAAGCTTTAAAATTTTCTAGAAAATTCCCTGTTGTTCCTAAGATGCTGCAAATTTTATGTTTTCCATGAAAATAACTATGATGTAGTTAGGAAAACTTGCGTCAATGTCATCAATTCAATTTGGAATGTTCTGCGTCCCCTACTAGAAAAAGTGTTTTTAAATGGTATTCATTTCAAGGAGTGTTTTATTATTATTAATATTTTTAACTTTGTCCCGGAAAACCCGGTGCGTCATCATCAGCCACGGACTGCGGTGCATTCCGTGCTCAGTCATTCCAACGCGGATGGTTCTGTTTATTTTTTCAACGTCGGTGTTCGAGCACTTGATAAGTCCAAAAGAGTACATCAGGATAGGAATGGCATAGCTGTTATTAGACCTTATTTTATCGGCTGAATTGAGAGAACTCTTCAGAACCAATCTGAGTCTTGTAATGAAGGCAGCCATTAGGCCTTTCTTAACTATCGTATGCTGAATATCCTCAGACTCAAAAATACCCAGATATTTATATAACTCACCCTCAACTATTGCCTCGATGTGATCCTCTTTCTCATCCTCTAATTCTGCCGTTCCTATTTCTTCCCTGATCAATGCACTATTCTGCATTTACCTAGTCCAAACTCCATGTGGATGTCAATATGGAAAAATACTTTGTGACATGGATCACTTGCTGTAGTTTCTTGTTTAAACTAGCGTACAATTTTAGGTCATCCAAGTACAGAAGATTCTTATTCCTCAAAGCATCATCGCGCGATATAGGAAGTCGATGATACGTGGGCAGATCTCTTAAACCTTCAAAACTTCAAGCAAATAGTCGTGTGGTACATAGGGAATGCTTGCTTGTAGTCAATATAATTCATGTGCAAGTTTCTTTGATGTTTTCTAGCTTGCGTCATGGCCACAGCGTCTATGGTGACTAGATCTTTACTGCCCGCGAGTTTTTGCAACATCCTCTTTGTTCTTCTGTTAGGATGTTATTCTCGTCGCAATAAGCGTAAACTTTATCTGCAAGTTCAGCTGCAAGGCACTTATAAATCGATGGGAGACAGGTTATTGGTCGAAGTTCAGATGGATTTTTAGCGTCTGGTTTTTTAGGCAACATATACGTGCAACCTTCGAGTACAAGGCCTGACATCAGATATGGTTGCTCGATGATCTTTTGGAAACACCTTACCAACGCAAGATGCACACTCGTCAGGTACTTGTATCAGAAATTGTACACCATGTCCAGACCTGGGGCATTCCAGTTACTTACTCTTTTCAAAACCGCTAAAACATCTAAGTCATTGATGTTAGAAGGCTCCATTACAGGGTTATTGCTTGCGCTTTGTTTCTCTAGCTGGAACCACGCGCACCTAAATTGCTTCTGTTAGTTTTTCCCCAAACACCCGACCAGTACTCAGCAATGTCTTCCAATTGAGGAACTTCGGTAACTCGCTGGATATTTTGCTCATTACTTAGTTCACGATAGAACCTCCCTTCATTTACCTGAAAGGTTCGATTTTGCTGCCTTCTTGCACTACTCTTATTGTGCCGACACAGTCTAGCAGTAAGAACATCAGGTCTCTGCCGTTGGGAGTCTATAATCTCATCCAATACAGCTGGTGCCAATGTCTCGAGTATCCGAGTGTGAATGATTTTAGTAACATGGTGTGTCAGCTTTCTGGTTCTTTTTCCTTTTTTATATTGAGTTAAGCGACCCAATTTGCTCCTTACTTTGCTGACATACATATCCAACCTGATTTTCCATGGTGGATCTCGCTTCCTTCCTCAGGCAAAGACTGCATTTATAGGCCTAGTTCTGCAGCCCAACGTTCTAAAGACTGCCACATCCGCACAATACACAAGAGTTTGCACCTGTACCGCAGTTAGTTCTGCGTTCAAATACATTGGCAAGACCTTGTTTTTGTGGTGCCCTATTAGCACATGCAGATGTCTTGTAACAAACATTTTGGGCAGAGAATGCCTTTGTGTTGTTTCTACATCTCTGAAGTCTAGTAGAGGTTGATAAAAATTCCTTTCAAGGTGCTTAAGTTTTTCTGGGATTTTGCTGCTTACGTCAACAGGAACGTTTATGTCCGGATGTGGTTCTAGCAAACCCTATTCTTGTTCTTCATTATCTCTAGCAACAATGCCTTCAGCTTCAATCACCTCTTCATTATCCACACACTCCATAGGGATTTCATCAATAGAGGGCTGTTGTTCTACTTCCATTTTGATGGTAGCTATTTTCACTGCTGAAAGCAATTTGTTTATAGATCTTGAGCGTTTTTGGCCAGCTAGATTCTGTTCCTTTATTATTGTGGCGCTCTGATAAGGATCGCTGATCAATTTCTATAACAATCACCCTAGGTGAAGAGCTTCGCAAAGACATGCTACTAATCGACTAGGAAAATCTCTTCATGAGGGTCCATTTGTATCCGAAATCTTTCGTTTTAGGAATCACTCTTCTCCTCATGAACAATTGTCCTTCATATAACCCTATCCTTGCATGCATCTTTTGCTTCAGTTACATCCATACATTGTTTCATTCACGCTCTTGTATTTCAACGACTCCTTATATACCTTCACTTCAGAATCTGATTCACACATTTCAACCATTCTTTCTTCGATCAACCTCTGGGTACGCTACCAATTTACCTATATACACTTCATTCGCTGAACGTTCTTCATTCTCTCAACATGACCAAATCATCTCAGCAAATTCCTTTCACTCTTGTCAAAAAATGTTTCTTTTACACCACATTATTTGAGAACCAACTCATTATTGAGTTTCTCATTAGTATTTTACTGCACATATTTCGCAGGAACTGCATGCCAACCATGTTCATATTACTCATTAATATTAAACCTATCGCTCAGTTGTCCATTGACTCTTACACTTGCTTTACTACCATTATATATTGCTTTTATTGCTTTTAGAAGCCAACCATTTACTCCATACTCTTTCAGGACTTCCCAAATTTTAGATCTATTCACCTTATCGAAAGCTTTGTTCAGATCAACAAATGCACAGGAAACTCTTTTATTTACTCTCAAACTTTTTTCCATGAACTGTCTTGAGCTAAATATTTGATCTGCACATGATCTCCCTGGCATAAATCCACATTGAACTTCCCAGATCCTTTCCATAGTTATTTCCATGACCTTCCCAATAAGTAAGTATTATAATATCCCTTTAAGATTCAAGTAATGAAATTGATACTTCCCAAAAACTAAAACCACAGGGAATTTTTTTATTACGCTACTGAGTTCAGAAATCACTTCAAAATAAGTGCAGGAAGCGTCATCAGCTGAAAAAAGTGTTTCAATTTATTTTAAGGGTTGTTTTAATATCTCTGAAAGTTTCAAGCAAGGAAATCGTAATTTTCTGAAAACCAAAACCAACAGATCTTTTTTATTACACTAGTGGGGTCGGAAATCACTTTGTAATAAATGTGAGAAACATCGGCTAGCAGGGAAAGAGTTTTTCAATTATTTTAAGGGTTGTTATACCTTAGAGACGAACATACCTTAAAGATTACAGTAAGAATATTTACATTTTCCGAAAAATTAAAACTACAGGGGATTTTTTTATTAAACTACTGGGGTCGAAAATTGATTTTAAATAATTGCAGAAAATATCTTCTAGCAGCAAATGTTCTTAAATTTTTTAAAGAGTTGTTTTGACATTCCTTAAAAAGTCGAGAAAGGAAAATTGACATTTCCCATAAATCAAAACATGGGAGATTTTTTTGTTCGAACTATTCAGTTTATTAAAAGATCTTCTGTGGAATTAGCTGTTAGGCGGTGTCAATTTCCGTACTTTAATCTTTAAAGGATATTCAAACAACCCTTGAAGTAAATCTAAACACTTCTCCTTGTAGGGGGCGCTTCCTGCAGTTATTTTGAAGTGATTTCTCACCCCAATAGTATAATCAAGAAATCCCCTGTGCTTCTGATTTTTGGGAAATGTCGACTTTCTTCTTCAAATATGTAGGGGATGGTATATCACTTTAAAAAAAATTAAGAACGTTTACTGCTAGGGAATGTTTTCAAAATTTATTCAAAAGTGATTTCCGAACCCACTGATATAATCAAAAAAATGTCCATGGTTTTAGTTGTTAGGAAACATCGATTTCCTTGCTTGAAATTTCAAGGGATAATTAAACAATCCTTTAAATGAATTCAAACACTCTTTTTGGGGAGGGACTCATTTCGAAATGATTTCTCACCTGAATTACTTAAATGCAAAATATGTCTTGGTTTTGGTTCTTTAAAAATGTCAATTTCCTTTCTTGAATCCTTAAAGGATATTAAAACATCCCTAAAAAAATTCAAACACTTTTCCTGGTAGTGAACGCTTCCTGCACTTTTCTTAAAGTGATTTCCCACCCCAATAGTTTAGTTACAAAATATTTTGTAGTGTTGATTGTTAGGAAATGTTGATTTCCTTATCTGATCCTTAAGGGATGCTAAAACTACCCTTACAATGAATTCAAACACTTTTTCTGCTAGGGTAGACTTTCTGTGCTGATTATGAACTGATTTTCACCCTAGTAGTTTAATCAAGAAATTATTCGTGGTTTTGGTTTTTGGAAATGTCGATTTCCTTGCTGTAATGTTTATGGGGATGGTAAAACAACCCCCATACATACTGTATACACAAAGTCGGAAATCTATCAAGTTTATGGGTACGGTATCCTTCAAGGGTACTAGCAGAAAATAAATAAATGTGACTTAAAATCGTCTTAAAGATGGTAAATCTGAACGAGTCTAAGGGGCCATCCATAAATTACGCAACAACTTTAGGGGGAAGGGGGTAAACAGATACTGTTACGTAATATTTTTAACAAATTTATAGAAAATCTGAGTATCCAAAATTAAAGTATAACCAGGCTGTCACAGCTTAATTTACTTGAAAAAAAAAGAAGGAAAGAGCGACTTATTTAAATGGAAAAAGTGTCTAAAAATGACTAATTTCTAACCCAGAAGGTGACTAAAATGGACTGAAAATGCCTAATTTGAAAAATTAATTTGAGTAATGTTCTTTTGCATTCAAAAGAATTTAATAAGACCGCCAAGAATTCAAGGTGAATTTGAACGAATACATGATGAATTTATAAGAATTCAGAATAAATTCAAAACAACTCAAGTTATATTCAAAAGAATTCACATGAATTGAAAAATATAAAAATCCGAATAGTTTCATTAATTTCAGTGAAATTGGTGTGAATTTAGAATAATTCAAGGGAATTTAAGAGACTTTGATGAATCAAATAAAATTCGAGTGAATTTTAAGGAATTCGAGAGGATTTACTAAAGTGCCTGAAAATTCAAGGTGAGTTCAAAAAACTTAGGGGTGAATTAGAAAAAAACTACAAAATTACTTAAAAAAATCCATTGATTTTAGTAGAATTCAAGTAAATTTTAAAAAATTTAGGGATAAAAAAAAATATAGAGAATTCAAAATAATTCAAAAGAATTTAGGATAGGTTAATAAGAATTCAGGGTGAATTTCAAATGAATCCAAATGAACTGAAATAATCCAAAATATTCTATTGATTTCAATAAAGTTGGAGTTAATTTAGAAGAATCAGAAAAAATTCAGGGAGAACATTTTTTAGCATTCATTGAAATTACTACTAAATTATTGTTAAAAATATAACGTTAAGTGATTTGATGAAAGGCTTGAGAAAATTGTATATTTTATAATCTCATTTTATTACATTTTATGAGCATTATGTACCAGTAATTTTAATTTCCGAGGAAAATATAGTTCATTTGTTGCATATTCCATAGTGTTTTGATTTTATTTCTTTTTATTTTAATAACTTCTATCTATTTGGTAATTCAAACAATAATTTGTACTTAATAAGACCTCGTTGAAAATATTCGAAAAAATTACGTAATGTAGGTCGAGTGAGGGATTTAAGCCATTTTTCACGATTTATTACATGAGGAGGGGGGGCTGGAAAAATGGCAAAAAATGTGTTACGTTTTATATGGATGGACCCTTAATAATGTCATTTTTATCAAAATAGTCACAGAAACATCGAGAAAATACAATTAATGAAGGAAATCAATGTACAATATTTAATGCTGCAACTAAAAAGATTTAATGTATTTTTACTACATGAATAAAATTCTATTACATCATTATCAATATTTCTTAAAAATTATTCTTTATATGTATTTCGGAGCCGAAGTTATAATTTCAAATGACGAGGTCAGTGTTTATTCAGAAGCATTTGGTTTTACAAAATTCTATAGAGGTGATGCTTGTGTTTGATTAAGCGAGAATTTAGATTCCGTGAAATTAAATTTGGAATTTCCACTCGTGATGCTTCTCGAAGAGGTGTTGAGGACTTGGTAGTCGTTTCTTCCTGAACGGTTGTGAATAATCAATCATAATCATCATCATCATCATCATCATCATCATCATCATCATCATCATCATCATCATCATCATCATCATCATCATCAT
>JAUMHM010065513.1:0-14316 GCA_032362435.1 Melikaiella ostensackeni
GATTTTTTGTTTGTGGCGTCATCTCTGTGTCAGGCCGAAGACTTTTCAGCCCATGTAGTAGACAGCACAAAAAGCAGCTCTAACCAAAGTAATTGCTACATTTATAAGCGGACCGTATATATTGAAAGACAAGTCTGTATTTGAGAGTATTTTGAACTTTTAATTATTTCTCTTGAAATATTCGATATTCTTGAATATCCTTGTAATCATTGTAAAGATGAATTTCAACAGTTGTTTAGAATGTCACAATAATAAGCAATAAGCAAGAATTATTTGAATGAAAAGTGTTGGCACAAATATCCTCGGTGAGATTTGGCGCTTCGTTTCATAGTATTATACATTTCATGTGACTAAAATATTCTGGGAAATATTGAAACAATACTGTTTGAAATACCTTTTGTATTTTAAAATATTTTGACATAATATTCCTACCCGTCCCTACTATGATAATATTAATGACTGAAAACATCGAAATTAGGTATACAAAAAGCAGCAACGTAATTGCTACATTTATAAACGGACCGCATTTTTTATTTCTTATTATACAACTAAGCTAAATCCCTTTCGAGGTAAGCGTAACTCGTTCGGTTCTAGTCTCGTTTTACTACTGGAGATTAAGGAATTTGTATGGTAAATTTGGGTACGGGATGTTTAGGAGGAGAAGAAATAGGTTTTAGATTAATCTCACAACGTCGCTCCGACACTAGTCGCTTGATCAATCTCTATAGCAATCAACCCAGGTGAAGAGCTTCGCAGAACCATTGAAACAACGGAAATAATTATAACAATCCTCTTTTGCTTGCGTTACATTCATGCATCGTTTCATGCACGTTCTTGTATTTCTGCAACTTCAAATATCCCTTCTCTTCAGGGTCTCATTCACACATTCCAATCATTCTTTCGTCGGTCTACCTCTGGATACGCTACTACTCACTTTACCTAAATATACTTGATTCGTTAAACGTTCTTCACTCATTCTCTCAACATAACCAACCGCATTCTGCGCGAACTGCATTCCAACCGCGTTCATTTTGTGCTTATCATTTTCTTGATACGTCCAGGTCTCGCTGCCAAACTATACTGTGGGTGCAAGCACAGAGTTATATATTACAATTTTAGCTTTATTCGTTACATTTTTACTTCTCGTATAGTAATAGCTTGTACGAGTATACTGCCGATAATCTTTCTACCCTCGTTTATACGTCTGGATATCTCTACATTAATCTTTCCGTCAGCAGTAAATAAACTTCCAAGATACACGAACGAATCAACTTGTTCTATCCTCTCTTCGTTTAAGGCAATGTTGCATATTGTTTTCTCACCCTTTCTTTCAAAAACGATCATTTTTGTTTTATTTGAGTTAATCTCAAGATCCATACTCTTCATGCTGATATCCAGTCTGCTCATCATTCTCTGCAAATTGTCGGCTGATTCCGCTGTAAAAATCTTATTATCTGCAAATGCCAGTCCACGTACTTTCACTGTCCCGAGATCAACACCTTCTTCGTCTACGAGGGCCATTCTTAGACATTTTTCCATGTATATATTGAACATCCAGGAGGACATAACGCTGCCTTGCCTAACGCCCTATTTATATCAAACCAATCGATCAATTGTATATTGTTTTTATTGCTCTTAGAAGCCAATTTTTCACTCCATATTCTTACAGGACTTCCCAAAGCTTAGATCTATTTACCTTATCGAAAGCTTCTTCAAGATCAACAAATGCACAGAAAACTCTCTTGTTTACTCTCAAATTCTTTTCTATGATCTGTCTCAAGCTAAATATCTGATGCGCACATGATTTCCCTAGTATAAATCCACACTGAACTTCCCAGATCCTTTCTTTAGTTATTTCCATGACCTTCTCAATCAGTATTGTGGTAAATATTTTGCCCACGGTACTTAGTAGGCTAATCGCTCTATAATTAGTACAGTCGCCCTTATCAACCTTTTCCTTCTAGATTGGGACGATAATCGCCTTTTTCCAATCATTTGAAATTTCACCGTTCACAGCACACATATTCATAAATTCGCTCAGCCACACAAAAAAATATCCGCAACCGCTCTTAAGCATTTCAGCGGTGATAGCATACACACCAGCAGCCTTACCATTCTTTAGTTTCTTAATCACGGATATAATGTCGTTGAAAGCGATTCTTCTTCGCTACCTACAGCGGGATTGTCTAACGTATCCTCTTCAGCGTCACGGTTGTTATGCTTCATAGCTTGAACTCCATACAATTTCTTGAAAAAAACTCTCACACAGTACTTCACTTTGTCCGTATCTCATACCATTTCACCATCAGCATTCTAATCACCGACTAACTTAATGCTAGTTCTTCCTTTCCTATTCTTCTTATTCCATTTCTAAAATAATTTCTTATTTCCCTCAAAATCATTTTTCATTATTTTATCTTCTTCCGCTTTGATTTTATCCTTGCTTTCTTTGACTAGTTCCTTGGCTTTTCTCTTTCTACCCCCATAGTCATTTTCGAATCTAGTCCTTTCCTCATCGCTAAGACATTTAATATTCAAAATTCTCGAGTATGCTTGCTTTTCCTCGTTGACAGCCTCGCGGATCTCATCATTCCACCAAGCATCTCCAGCCTTCCTTCCTACAGCCGCAGTACCGCAAACTTCAGATGCACTCTTGAAGATGCTAGCCATGCACCCTCTACATTTGTATTGCCTAATTCCGTCTTCCAGTCTTCTTTATGATGCTCTAAATATTTATGCAGCTTTTCATGGTATACGTCTTGTACTCCTATTTTCTGCAAGTTCTCTATTCTAGCTCGCGCCTGCTTCAACTTACTATCAAATCTTCTTCTTCTCCACCATTGACCTAGGTTCATTTTTGAAACCAAAGGTAGTGATCCGTTCCACATTCAGAACCTCTCATAACCCTTTTATCCCTTACAAGCCCTCTTAGTCTCTCATCCGCTACAACGAAGTTAATCATGCTGTGGCTGTCGCCTCTGCATTAAGTATACATGTGGATCATTTTAGGTCTGAACCAAGCATTTGTAATCAACAGGCTTTTTTCTAAGCATAAGCTAATTAATTTATCCCCGTTACCGTTCGTTTTTGGGTCTCCGAAATGACCCAGTACCCTGTCGGTACCTTCGCATTGCACACAAACCCAGTCATTAATATCTCCGAGTAAAATTATTCTTCCACCAGGATTGCAAGTACCTATAATCTCATTTAACGAGTCCCAAAAGGTATCTTTTACTTCCCTACTGTCATTACCAACTGGAGCGAAGCACGCTATAATAAATAGCCTTCTGATTCCCACTTTCATTTTAAGCCGTAGTAATCTAGGAGATACACATTCATACTTTTTGACATGTTGTTTTGCTCTCCCATTCATAATCAAACCGACTCCTTGTCTACCATATGATTCATTATCTACTCCTGACCAAAGTTCGAGTCAATCATCTTTCTTACCTCACATCTCTTTGTCTTTGTTTACGGTACACATAAAATATCTAGCTTCCTTACGCGCATTGTGCCCCGCAAATTCTTTTCCTCAAGATCATTCACACCTCTAGCATTCTAAACACCCAATCTTCATTCATCGCCTAAAACTTTTGCGAGGACATGCCTTTTGTCAACATAAGTGTCAATTCTATCCGAAGTTACATTATTATTTGTATTGTTAATTGTTAAAAGTTATAGTATACACCCAACTACAACCTGATGCGAGAAATTTATAGCTGAAGGATGTTTTCAAATTTGTTGCGTAAATTGAAAAAACCTGTTTTCTTTAAGAACTAAAACCATTGAGAAATTTACGTTTAGCAGAAAATAAAATAGTACAAATAAAATATGCATCGTGAATTTTGTTGTCACTTCAATGACCTGGATTATTAGGATTGCGTGGCACTTGTTCGTTCGCTTTAAACACCTTAAGAGTAATAATTAAAATTTTTAACAGGAAAATTCCATAGGAAAAAAACACCAACAATACGTGAAGAATATTGGAAAAGCACTAAAAAATATTGATGTAATTTTTTGAAATTATTTTCTAAATGGCGATGCGAGGCGCCCTAGACCACGATTTTCGTCTCCTGTAAAAAGTAAATTATTGAATATTTTAGAATTTTGACGAATGTATTGCATTCAAAAATGTTAAAAGAATATCTGGCAGTTTTTTTCAGATTTTTTCTAATGTCGAGCTCGCTTTGGGAACAGGTGAAAGTCGAGGCTTGAAAAAGGTGGCTGAAAACTCCTGTTTTTTTAAATGTTTTATGTTCTAATTATTAACCCATATTTTTCAGGATAAGAGTGACCATATCGTTAAATTCAGAAGACCTTGAGCTTTTAGGTGCTTTTCATTTTAAAAATCTGTGTCTCTTATGGAGCGAGTTGCAATCAAAAGAAGTGAGGGGCACTGACTTTTAGCCCCGACTTCGAATGCTATTTAATCGATTTTTACCGACTTTTTGTATTATTTTTTCTAAAGAAAATTTGTTAAAATATACAAGATACACATCTGGTAAAGGTATAATTTCATCGATTTCAGGAAGGGGGACAATTTTGAACAATAAACTGCTATTCATATTATGCGTCGTTTTCGAGAAAAATGAGATTTCTAATCGTTAAAAATTAAAAAAATCGTTTTTCTCAAAAACGCATGAAACGATTTTTTTACTTTCTTAGCTTAAAATATCCGGGAGGCATCCCCGAAATATATACAAAAGAGAAACTGGATGCGCAAGCACTTTTGGGTTAAACTTAATCGAGGCTAGCCATGGACGTTGCGAATTTCAGTTACATTGAAAATAAGATTTCCGAACCGAATTCACTAATGTGTCTACGTTTTACTCTTGTATCCAGTTCTCCAAGGAGATATTAGCACACTTCTCCGCCCTCTGCAAGGGCAACCGTGATTATTCTTATACGCGTACGTAGTTTTATTGGAGTGATTTTGCAGTTTTTACGCATTTTTATTTATATTTTCGACAACAACAAGGAGAATTCTGCCTGCTAAGAAAATAGTTGCAGGACATCTATTTTTTGTGGTTTGAAATTAATTTTGTAGAAATCCTTAATAACGCTGCAAGATGAAAATCTGATATCTTCATATTAAAAACGAAATAATTTTTTTAGTTTCTGAACTTCCAACTTCTATTTCTATTTGTTTGATCCGAGAAAAATATTTTTCTGTGTAAAACTGGGGTGGTCCAAAAAAAAATGTTTATTTTTTGCAGTCTTATCCCCTAATTTTCTTTTATTTGATAATAAAAAAATGTCGCTAATTCTTAGAGATTCAAAAAAATATATTTATAGGTCGCTGGCGACCCAAAAGCATTAAAAATTGAAGAAATTCTTTAATTTTCAAAAGAATCGTAAAAACTTCACAAAGGTGATGTAAACTATTTATGTGACCAAAAGGGAGGTTACAGACTGTATTTTTTAAATAAATGTATCCCTAACAGACACTAACATAATTTCTAAGGATCTTTTTAAATCTAATGTGAGTGAAATAAAAATTTGAAGTGTAAATCATAAAAGAAATTCATTTTACAAAATGTGAAAAATACTACCCCTAAAATAAACATTCATACTTTTTTTTAAATATAGAATTTAAGCTAATATTACTACTGAGTTTCACTTTCTTTTTATGGGAAGTTGAGCTGTTGATTATAAAACATGTTGAATATCTTTCATAGTAATCAAACTAATAATTATAAGTTATTACATATTAATAATTATAATTTTTAGTACAAGATTATAATTTTTTGGTATAAGATTTATATAACAAAGAGCAACTTGATTCATTAAAAATAGTTTGAAGAAATAAGATGTGATCTGTGTATTATGAAGGTTGAAAAAATAAAAAAATTCAAATTGTCATTTCACTTTCATACAATTTATAAAAGGTCCTTAGAAATTACATAATTTTGTATTAATGGGTGAATTTCGACAAATCAATTGTTGATGCTTTGGAGGTCGCTAGCGAATCTAAATATTTTTTTGAAATCTCCAAAAATTAAGGACGTCTTTTTCTATTATGTAAAAGAAAATGAGGGGGTGAGACTGCAAAAATTGAACATAATTTTTTTACCACCCTAGTGAATATATTTATAAGATTGAAATTTATTTGAAGAACCAAAAAATGAAGAAATCAGACATAAAATTAGTAGAAACCTTTCCCATGTCAATAACCATTCTTTTGGTAAAAAATACAAACACAGATTCCGAAACAGTAATTGAAAAATATTGTATAATTATCAAATGATTTTTTCGAAGAAGCGGAAAGCTTTTTAAAGGTAAAAAATTCATTTTACTGTATCGGATATGTAAATATATTTGTAAAAACATGTTAATAGGCATGTACCTAAACCAATAAATTCTATAGGAAATAGAAATGATTTTTACAGAAATACTTCATTAAATAAGTATCAAAAACTGAATGAATATCAGTCATACAAGATTAGGAAGGAAAATAATCTTTCAGTTATTATCTATTTTATTATGTTAATGTTTATGTTAATGTTTTATTATGCTAATGTTGATTATGTTTATTATGTCATTATGTAAATGTTAACACTTTATTTTGATATAGTTTTTACGATTATGAAAGAATGTCTCTTTTTTTGTTGTTGACTAACACATGGAAAGATTTTTAAGTGTAAAGTAGAGTAGCGATTGAGTGTATATTCTGACTTATTTTATATAGAGTAAAAAAACGATTAATTAAAAGAAAAAAAGATTAACGAATTAAAAATAAAAAGAATAATTTCTCAATCTCTCCAGTCGCTTTCGATTCTCAGGGCACAATGGGGAAAAAAACGACCCTGGACAAATTGATTTTCACACTGCAATTTTTATCCGATTTTAATTTTTTATTAAATTGAAGGGAATGAAATTGCGCGTAAAATGTCTATATTTTAAAAAAAATTAATTGTTGTAGACAATGAAACTCATTTATTATATTGTTCACCAAATCACAATTAAAAATTGTTTTAAGAATCCTAATTAACAAATTCACTATTTATCTATTTTTGGACTTACAAACTTTGTTCTTTAAACATGATCGCCTGTGAGTAATGAATTTTTAATTTTGCTAGGAAGCTTCGACAATAATTTATAATTGTTATTGTTATTAACAATCTTGTAAGCAATTTTCTTTTTTTATACATTCATAAACTGAAAATTTAATTTTTATTCTTGGAAAAAACTTCAAGTTATTTAGTCATGACTTTCAACTATTACTTTTGGTCTTTTGAAACTATTATTTATTGTTTGTAACAAATTTGAGCAAACTAATATTCCGGTTGCTCAATTATGGCATATGAATTCCGAATTTTCAAAATGCTTCATGCCGAATGAGTGATTTAATTCTGCAAATTACACTTGAACACATAAGGTATAAAGGGGACATTAATTTGATCCAATTTGTTATGAAAAATAAAGAATTGTTCTAAAAAACAAAATGTGATAGCAGAAAGTCATGAGTAAATAAGTTAAGTTTTTTTCTAAGGACAAAAACAGAATTTTTAGTTTATGAATGCATGATAAAAGAAAAAATGATTAGAAAATTGTGAATAACAATAACAATTATGTATTATTGTTCAAGTTTCCTAGCAAACTTTAAAAATTCATTACTCACGGGCGATCATGTTGAATGAACAAAGTTTGTAGGTCGAAAAATAGACAAACAGTGAATTTGTTAATTAGGTTCGTTTGAACAATTTTTAATTGTAATGTGGTGGAAAAAGGAATAAATAAGATTCATTCCCCACTAATACTGGTAGATTTCGTGAAGAAACAGCCGTACTCTCATTATAAATGACGTCAGACAGCAATTGTTTATGAAATTTGTTCATAACATAACAAATTATATATGATGATGCAAGTTTCATAGCAAAGTTCGAAAATTCATCACTTACAGACGATTATTTTGAAAGAACGAGGTTTGTAAGTCGCAAAATAGACAAACAGTGAATTTCTTAATTAGGTTCATTTAAGCAATATCTAATCATAATGTGATGAATAAGTATGATAAATAATGTTCACTGCCAATTGATACTGATGCATTTCGTGAAGAAACAGCCATATTCTCAATATAAATGACTTCAGGGAACAATTGTTTATGAAATTTATTTATGACATAACAAATTATCAATTAATTTTCATCTGTTGGATCGAAAAACTCGTTTCTCTTATAAATGTTTTAAATTTGGTAAGACACATATGACCAAACACTGCTAGTCCCCACGAAACTCTTTTCAAGTACTTATTTGTTTATAACAAATGCAATTGATTTTTAAACTTCTAAATAACCACTGAACAATGTTCTTAGATAGTTACGTCACTCAAATAAAGTATTTTGAATTGAACACATACACTTTATAAAAAACGGTGCTCGTCTGAAGTGAATTTTTTTTTCATTGTGTTTAAGTAATAGAAAATAAGAATTGATTTCTTCAAAAAAGACGGAAGTTTCAAGCGCAATTTTGTTTCCTTCAATTAAAAAAAAAATTTAGGCGGACAAAAATTGTAGTCTGACAATCAATTTGTCCACGGCCGTTTTTTTTGCCCCAATGTGCAATGGAGGGAAAGAGGATCGTTTTTCACAGAAAAGTTTTAGAGTAAATTTTTGATGAATATGAAATATATTTCTAAATTATTTTTTTAGAATATGATTTTCTTACTATTTTCAAATAATTTACAAGTGCAAAATAAAAGTGATAGTACTTTTGAAATCCTATAAGGTTGTTCTTATATAAATGATCCATATCATATCCAACTCAAATGTTGATAAAAAATAGATTATGCATCCCTTCATCTGTTTTGCGCCCTTCCATCCATAGCATGAATTTGAAAATTCCTTGAAAGTTTCATGCCGAAGAATGTGGCATGTGCAGTTGACCACCATGTACAAAAATGTGTAACTACACATCGTAAAGCCAATTTTATAGTCACTGGATCCTAGTTGAAATTTTTGGCGTCAATTTTTTTTAACATACTAAATTTTTAATTTAATAAATTCTCTTCTTATAAAATCATAAATTATAAAATTCAGCTTTTTCCGCCCGCTCTTGGTAATTTTTTCTCTGAAATAGAAATTAACGAGGTGCATGAATATGCCCCAAATTCTATTTTCCCTAATATTTATTTTACCTAAAATTATTTGGCCGAATAGCAATTTGCTGTAATTTATACTTAGCCTAATTGTCAATTTACCTAATTTTTATTTTACTGAATTATAATATGATATAATTTTCATGATACCAAATTACTATTTAATATAATTTTCATTTTTCCAAACTACAATTTGTCATATTTGTTATTTTTCCGAATCACCATTTGTCGTAATCCTTATATTTCTGAATTACCATTCGACATAATTTTTATTTTACCGAATTATAATTTGACATAAGTTTTATAATACTGAATTACTATTTAACATAATTTTTATTTTTCCGAAATACTATGTGACATAATTATTATTCATCCGAATAAGCACATAATACTTTAGGTTATGTGCTTATTCGGAAGAATAAAAATTATGTCACAAAGTATTTCGGTAAAATAAAAATTATGTCAAATTGTAGTTCGGTAAAATAAAAAATAATTATGTTAAATAGTGATTCGGTATTATAAAAATTATGACAAATGATAATTCGGAAATATAAAAATTAGATAAAATGGGAATTAGGATAAGTAAAAGTTATACTAAATTGCTATTCGGTCATATCATTTGCGGTGATATAAATATTAGGGAAAATAGAGTTTCATGAATATTCATGCACCTCGAAATTATCCAGCTCAACAACTCATTTAAATTAAAAAAGTATACATTTTCTCGAAAATTTACAAAAATAGTATGTTGTGCGCTAAATGACAAAAGCGACTGATTTGAGACGAGTGTGAAGTTCGCCGTCCGAACGAAGCGAGGGCAACAATCACATGAGTCTCAAATCACCGATTTTGTCCCATAATGCACACGATACTTTTTGCAACAACCGAATTAAAAGGGCAAGTGTTTGAAGGGCCGTGAAGCGTGTCAAAAGTAAGTCGATTTGTGACCGATTGACAAAATAACATTATGTAAATATTGCACGACAAAATAGCCCATTAACACGTGTCACTTTGAACTAACAGCTTCTCTGAAACTGTGCCAGATGGCGCTACGAAGGGCACCGCTTTTAACACGCTAAAATCACTTTTGCTTCTGCATCACTGAGGTAGAAGTACTTTTACCCTGCTAAAAAGAAACTGATGTCATCGGTCACAAACCGGCCATTTTTGTCACGCGAAACGAGCGTAAGAACTCGCATTTTTATTACGTGCGTTGCGAAAAAGTATTTTCGTCATAGTTTATTTAGTGTTTTTTACAGAGATTGAAGAAAAAGCTTGTTTCGATACCTAATATTTCCTGAGAAAATCAAGAAATAATTTAATCATTTCAATCTTTGCAAAGTTCACTAAATTAACCGTATACATACGGTTAATTGAACAACACTTTTTTTCATATGATTATATTTATTGAAGAAAAAGCTTTTTTCGATGCCTTATGTTTTCTCAGAAAATCAACAAATAATTTAATAATTTCAATCTTTGCAAAGTTTACTTAATTAACCGTATATCTATGGTGAATTTACGGTTTCCTAAATTAACCGTATATATGTTACAGTCAATGTCGGAAATCAGTCACTGCCGACAATGTCTAGTCACTTTCGATAATGCCCGCTCGCACCGGCCATTGTCAACTATGGCTGGGCAATATCTATTGGTTTCAAAATTTGAAAACTTACTGAATTAAATTTACATACGAAAACAGATCATAGCGAATTGTTTGTAAATACAGTTTTCAAGTGTCTCGCCGTTAGTTAGGCTAATTGCCCCAGTTCTGAAAAATTGAAGCAATGTAACATTGACCGCTGGTTTTCGGGCATTGTCGACGATGTCTAGTCAATGTTGGAAGTTTTAGAATTTTTGTTTCTGGGATAGACATTGTCGACAATGATCGGTAATTGTCGTCAATGACCGATGCCAGCGGGCATTGTCGAGATTGACTAGACACTGTCGACAATGACTGGTTTCCGACATTGACTCTAACAGATATATGGTTAATTTAATAAATATTCAAAGATCAAAATGATTAAATTATTTTTCAATTTCCTTAGAAAATGTTAGGCATCGAAGAAAGATTTTTCCTTAATCTCTGTAAAGAACACTAAAAACACTCGCTCGAAAATAATTTAAATTAAAATATGGTCCAAAAATTTGAACTGAGGATTTCTATCTCCTTTTACGTAAATCCTGTATGTGTGACAGACAATTCGGGTGGTTGTTACAGGGATTGTTCTTCAAATTCCTCATCGGTCGCTCGACGTTTCAGCGGATGGCGAAGTGGCACAAGTCATGATTACGTTCGATGTCCAGTTCGACAACCCATTTCCATGGAGGAAAGGTAAGAAATTCAAGAAAAACACACTTTTCATTCAAAAATATATTTTTATACAGTTTTTTTTAGATATACACTACTCTCGGAAATTATCTAACGGCTAGCGTGAGCGGTACTAGAAATCACTGATGACTTTGAAATACGATAACTCTGTCGGAAATAAAGCTAGTCATTTTTTTCTAAAAAAAACGGTTAGAAAGATTATGAAATTCCACGTCGAATAAGTCTTAGTAGAGATATGTATGATTTTTTAAAGAGGACATATCACGTGAGAAGTTTTTTCAAAAATTCAAGAATTTCTCGAATTTTGTACCTCGACTTCAGTTCGTGCCATGACCTAGGAAAGTTGTGACAAAAGTCTTAAATTTACAGAACGTAATCTTTGAAATCTTTTCTTCAATTTAAGCCAATACCACTTTAAAAATCTTCTCGGGTTTTCGAGGTAAGACTAAAAGTGTCCAAGCGAGTCTGCGTCGAGTTTCAGTCGGCTTAAGCCGCTGTCGTCTTCGAAAGGTCTGCAACTCAATGCAGACAAGCTTGGACATTTTTAGTCATATCTCGGAAACCCGTAAAGATTTTTTGAGTTTTGTTAGCTTATATTAACAACAAAATTTTAAAGATTACTTCCTGTAAATTTCTATCTATAAAGACTACTACCCTGAAAGTTATCGCACGACTTAATGTTGAGATACAAAATTCGAGAAATTCTCGGCGACGACCGCTCTCGCGGCCGACGGCTCAAGCCGACTGAAACTCGGCGCAGGCACGCTTGGACATTTTTAGTCATATCTCGGGAACCTGTACAGATTTTTTAAGTTTTAGTAGCTTAAATTAACGACAAAACTGTAGAGATTACTTCCTGTAAATTTCTATCTACAAAGACTACTACCTTTAAAGTTAAAGCACGAGTTAATATTGAGGTAAAAAATCCGAGAAATTCTCGGCGATCACCGCTCTCGCGGCCGACGGCTTAAGCTGACTGAAACTCGACGCAGGCACGCTTGGACATTTTTAGTCATAACTCGGTAACCCGTAAAGTTTTTTCAAGTTTTATTAGCTTAAATTAACGAAAAAATTGTAGGCATTGCTTCCTGTAGATTTCTATCCATAAAGACTACTCACCTTCGAAGTTATAGCACGAGTTAATTTTGAGGTACAAAATCCGAGAAATTTTCGGCGATCACCGCTCTCGCGGCCGACAGTGGCTTAAGCCGACTGAAACTCAACGCATACACGCTTAGACATTGATAGTCATACCTCGGGAAATCGTAAAAAATTTTCAAGTTTTATTGGCTTAAATTGACCAAAAAATTGTAGAGACTACTTGCTGTAAATTCCAGGCTTTTTCCGCAACTTTTCTGAGTCATAGCATTAGTTGAAGTCGAGGTACAAAATTTAGAAATTTTCGAATTTTTTTGAAAAACTTTTCGCATGATATATCTTCTTTAAAAAGTCAGAAATATCTCTACTAGGTCTCATTCGACATGGAATTTCATAATCTTTCAAACTGCTCCCTTTTAAATATCTAGTTTTGTCTCCAACCGAGTTATCGTGTTTCAAAGTCGTCACTGATTTTGAGTGCCGTTCGCGCTAGCCGTATAAATAATTTCCGAATGCAGTGTAAAAGGATATAAAAATTTACTAAGGTTCACCACACTTGATTAAAATTAAACTATACGCAGTGAAAAAATACTTAAAAATAGTACACCTTAAATTCAGAAATGTACTTAAATTCAGCTAAGAACTTAAATTCAGCCATAAACTTAAATTCACTAAAGATTTATCTGGATTCAAGTAAGGTTTATTTGAATTTAAGAAAACGTATGATTAAATTCTGAAATTCAGATACTGACCTTCTTAAATTCGGAGATGAACCTAAATTCAGCAAAAGTTTGTCTGCATTCAAGTAGAATTGATCTAAATTTCATAAAATGTATAATTAAATTGTGAAATTCAATATTGACCTTCTGAAATTCAGACAAATTTTTGCTGAATTTAACTTCATCTCTGAATTTAAGTACATTTCTGAATTTGAGGTGTAACATTTTTTAGTATTCTTTTTTACTCTGTATTTAAAAATAAGTTCTCATAAAAAATTATCAGTTTGAATCCAAACAAGCATAAATAATTACATTATACAAATACAATACAATAATACAAATAATTTCCTAAAATAAACTTTAACAATTCGGATAAGTGAACTATTTCATGCAACTTTGAAAATTGCTGTATTCTTGCCAAAGCAACTGAAGAAGCAGGTCCATCATTTTCACTCTTACTCGTCCGTAACGAATTATTAGGTAAATCATAACAATTTAACAATTTGTAACTAGTAGTAGACAAAGTGAAATTTACACGTATGTTCATTGTTCATTTTATAATTTTTTTAATTGATACGAAGTAGCTAAGTAATATGTATAGTTATTAATTAATGTACGTAATAATTAAAGCTGCATCTTAATTCATGTGCTAAACACAGACGCAATTCTACAATGAAGTGAAAAAATGTCGATATTCAGAAACTGTTGCAATATTTACAACTTCCAATATTTTTTTTTCGATTCTCTCTGAGCTTTTGTTCTTATATCATCAGTTTGTTCTCTTATACTTATAAATCTTCATCTGAAAATTATTTTTCTGATAGAAAAATGCAAGGAAGTTCTCTAATCTTTCTTTTGAACCATTTCTATCAGTACAGTCTCTAAAAAATGTAATGATTAAAGAAGAAAAAGAAAATGGGTCAACTTATTTTGAAAAAGATATACCACCTTGATCAAAAACTTTTAGGACCTTATTTTTAAAATCAAAAATACAAGTTTATTCATCATAATCGATATTTTCCCCTTCAAAGTATTCCCCATCGACTGCAACGCACTTATGCCAGCGCTTGA
>JAUMHM010065524.1:0-14316 GCA_032362435.1 Melikaiella ostensackeni
TCGACCAGTCCCCACGGTGGGCGCTCTGGCCAATCACAGGCATCGTAGAGAGTATATATAAGATCAACATAATCTGATGCTTCAGTTTCAGGTTAGCCCTGAAGAAGTGAACTGCAATGTTCACGAAACGTCGACAAGATTCGTAGTTCTGCACACGATTGAAACCCGAAACACCTCCTTTCATCATAAAGAATCATCGTGAAAGCATTAAATCTATTAATATCAAAATTTGTTAAAAAAGAAACGTGTCTCACTTTTCTAAACAGAAAAATAAAATACAGCTTGAAAATTGCGGTGCTGCCATCGACATTGGGAACATGTAAGCGAAAATAAATGTGGTTTGTACCTATTTTCAGACCATGTCAAGCTGATACGTCAGATACCGATTTCCGGAAAAATTCCAATACGATTCGCGTTACCTGGAAAATAGTTTACGTACATGCAACCATTAATTTATATATAGAGAATGTGTAAACATGTACGAGAAGAGCTCTGTCTTTTCGAAACGTCATATTAACTGAAAGTCAATAATTAGCACTGAATCAAGAAAATATTGCAAAAAATACGAACGATACAATATTTTCTTGGATCATCAGAAACATTGTATGGATCGTATTCGTACCAATATTTTCTTGATTCAATGGTAATTTTTTGTCGTTTATTGATGTATGATATGCTATATTATTCTATTCTCATTGTATTTTATCAGGATTTAAAAAAGATCTCTTGCCTAAGCAGATTTAAAAGCATTCTTCTTGAAATATTCAAAGGAGGAATAAAAGTACCATACTGCACTGTGCAGTCTCAGTTGCTATTTACATAGGATACGTTTTCAGAAAATTCAATAGAGGCGGCGAGTAATGCATTCGCTGTGGGATTTGACAACTAAAAAATTTGAATTTGTTGTAGCTACGACGGATTCAGGATCTGTACTTGACACAGGGTCGGGAACGTCAAATTTGATATAGTTGCACTCAATCCCTGTCAATTCGTCAATCACACTATCGTTTGATTTTCACATCTAAAATCAACTCGATAAAAAGTAAATCAATCTATACAATCTACACCACTTGGTTTCATTATACCTTTTTTTTTAATTTTTCAGTAGTCATCATGGAGCCACATGTTCTTTGAAAAAAATATTTAGAGGTATCTCAAAGCACTTCTGAGTAGAAAATGGTATTTTCATGAGTTTTGTATTTTACAACAGATATATTGACGCTATAAATGTCTTTTCTGTATGAAACTTTTGGTAAATCTACAGCGAAAAAATGTTTTTTTTTTGTAGATTAAACAAAAAATATTTGGTGTCAGTACAGGTCATAAATATTGCAATTTTTCAGGAACATTTAGATGCACAAGCACAGTTATACTTCTCAACATTTTGTATGCAGCACGTTAAAATTCTGAGATACTTTCTATATGCTAGGGAAAAAATCTACAATGGAGATGACATTGGAATATTTAAAACGAAGCTTTGAAAAATCAACTAAAATTATAAATGTTCATTTTTCCATATAATAACAATTGAGCGGATGGGTGCAATAACAGCTTACTTGTATTTTCAGAAGTCAATTGTTTTTCATTCATTTTGCACATAACTTCATGAAAAACAAATGAAAAACAAGTAACTTCTGAAAATGCAAGTAAGCTGTTATTGTACCCAACGGTTCAATTATAGTTATTTCATATGTTACTATTTTTTTTAGAACACATCTTCGACTCAAGTCTTCACAAAAAATGAAAAATTACTACTTTTTAACAATTTCATCAGAATATTTTCTGAATTGTAATTTGTATTGTATTTAAACTACACCTATCATTGCACATATATTGATCACGAAATTGATCAAAAATAGTAATTTTTCATTTTTGATGTGGAATTGAGAGTCCAAGATGTGTACTCGAGAAAAAATGGTAACAGAAAAGACTATAATTGTTATTACACGGAAAAATTTTAATTTTTAATTTTTGTTGATTTTTTAACCCCATCTCCATAGTATATTTTTCCCTAGTATATGGAAACTGAAAAACTCATGAAAACACCTTTTTTTTTAATTTTGATAATGTTGAAACACAAGTGTAGTCTACAAATGTCTACCTCACACCCCTTTCAAAGCATAATATTTGAATAATTCATGTGAAAATCCACCTATGAACGGTTAAATTGTAATTACTTAAAATTAAAAAATCGGTGCATGTACACAATTTGGAAAATGTCACTATTTAAAGCTAAAAAGTGACTGAAAGTGACTTATGTCCATACAAAAAGAAGCCATAATGTCAACCTACTTGAAATTTTTTAATTTAAATACACATTCTTATCTTATTGGTTTAGATTTTACAGTTTAGATGAAGTCTGATTACTGAACTGAACTTTAAATTCCTATGATGTCAAGTCCAAATATATTGTATTTTTAACAAAATAGTCGAGTTTTCAAAAAAAAAAAAACATTAATTTTTACCAAGCAGTTGCATTTAACAACTAAATAGTTTAACTTTCAAGAAAAAGAGACGAACTTTCAACAAAATAGTTGAACTTTCAAGCAAAAAAGATGACTTTAACAAAATACGAGTAGTTGTTGTTTCAACAAAATAATTGAATTTCCAACATAAAAAGATGCACTTTCTATTAAATGGTCGAATTCTAAAAAAAAACATAAAAATTCAACAAAAAACAATTGAACTTTCAACCAAACAGTTGAATTTTCAAGCCAATAAAACGAATTTTTGAGAAGACAGTTGAATTTTAGACCCGGAAAGTTTAATGTTAAACGGAAAAATTCATTTTCAACAAGAAAGACGAATTTTTAGCCCAAAAGCATGAATTACCAATAAAACATTTGACTTTTCATGAAAAAAGATGACTTTAATAACATAGTTAAATTTTTAACCACGAAACTGAATTTTTGACCTACACAGATGAATTTTCAACGAAGAAGATTAATTTTGTACCAAAAGACGAATTTCCAACAAAATACATAGATTTTCAACTAAAAACCATAAGTTTTTAATCAAAAACGGAATAGTTGAATTTTCAGTTTAAAAACTTACTCTTCAACAAAAAGAAAAACGAATTTTTAACCAATAAAATCCAACCAAAAAGATGAATTTTTTACAAAGAAGATTAATGTCCTACTGAAAAAAATGAATTATCTACAAAACAGTTCAATTTTCAAATAAAAATTTGATTTTTCAACAAAAAAGCTAACTTTGGACCAAAGAGTTAATTTTTCAAATAAATAATCTAATTCTGAATCAAATAGTTAAATTATCTACAAAACAGTCGTGTTTTCAACAAAAACGTTAATTTTCAACCAATTTTTCAGTTTTCTACCAAATAATAGTAGAGTTTTCAACCAAAAAAGTTAATTTTTAAGCAAAAGTGGTTGGATTTTCTCGTTGGGCTCTATTGAATCATTATAGCAGTAGGTGAAAAAATGAACTCAGTCTTTAGTAAAAAATTATTGCCATTTTTTTTTGGAATTATCATATAGTGCTTACAAGTTTATTCTTCGCACAAAATTTTGTTCCGCCCACTTCTAAATCGATTTTGACCAACATTTTTTACAAGGACATGAGTTCGGAATTATACATCAAACTGAGTCAATAAAACAAACTGTAAATATCTAAAAGTGTAAAAATGGCAGTATTTATATTGAAAAAAAATATATTTTTTTTCATTTGTGAAAGTAACGTTACAAAAGGACATGTAATTTCTTAACGGTACAAGTGTTTAGGAATTTAATTGATATGTTTAATTGAGGAAGCCTTAACAAATTATTACAGGATATTCATAAATTAATTAATATCACTATCGAATAATTTATTAATTGAATAATACCAAAAACATACACATTCAACATTTAACATTCAAACATTCAACAAAAAATAGAATTTTCAACCAAATAGTTGAATTTCAACTAAAAAAGATGAATTTTTAACCAAAATGATGAATTTTCCCCTTAAATAATGAATTTCAAAGAAAAATAAATTTTTAGCAAATGACTTTAACTTTCAACAGAGTTGTTCAATTTTCAACTAAAAAAACATAAATTTTCACCAAAAGAAACGAATTTTTAACAAATTAGTTCAACTTTCAAACAAGTAGCTGAATTTTCTTCAAAAAAAGATTTTACTATTAAATCAAAAATAGTTGAGTGCAACCAATTCAACCAAAAAAGACGAATTTTCAACAAACTAGTTGAATACTCAACCAAAAAGGATGACTTCTTAAAAAATTGTTGAATTCACAAAAAAATAATTAAATATTCAACAAAATGATTAAATTCAGAACCAAAAAATATTTTTAATCAAAAGAGATAAGTTCTCAAACAAAAAAGACCAAATTAAACAAAAGAGTTTAATTTTCAACCAAGAAGGATTTCTCAGTCAAGAAAGAAAAACAATTTCAACGAAACTGTTGAAGTTTCAAGCCGAAAAAATGAATTTTCTACAAAGCAGTTGAATTTTCAACCCGGAAAAAAATTTTTTCAACAAAGAAGATAGTTTCCAACCAGATAGTTAGATTTTCTGCCGAAACAGTTGAATTTCAAACAAAATAACAAATTTTCAACTAAAAAAAAGTTAAATTTTCAACAAAATAATTAAATTCTCAACTAAATAATAAGCTTTTTAACCAAAAGAAATGAATTCTCAAACCAGAAAGACGAAATTGAACTAAAATGATGAATCTTTAACCAAAAAAATGAATTGTTAACTGTTGAAGATTCAAGAAGAATAGGGAGATCCGCTTTCGAAAAAACCGACTTTTTGCAACATTTTTTTTATGGATTGAAATTTTCATTTATTGAATTTTCATGTAAAATTATGTGAATATAACATTTTTGACACTTTCTAAAAATATAAAATTAGTTTTTATCTGGAATTTCCAACTGTTAAAAATAAAATAAAATTGAAAATTTCATTTTAAACAGTAGAATTTTCAATTGTTTAAAATCCAAAAATTTAAAATTGAATTTCAACAGTTGAATTTTATTTTATTTTCAACTGTTGAAAATTCAAATTACAATTTTCTACAATTTTCAACAGTTTAATTTTGTATTAAAAACAAGTGTTAAAAATGATATATTCATATAATTATACATGAAAATTTTATGACTCAGTCGGGAATTTGTGAGATAAAAAAAATCCCAATTCTGAACATCTTGTAAGAAGCAAGGAATGATCTGGAATTCGCGTTAAAAGCTATTATTCCGAAAATTTTTGTGAAACATAGGAACGCTGACAATATAGAAAAATAAAGAAAGGAAAAAATAGAGTAAGGAATGATCTGGAATTTGCGATTAAAGCTATTATTCCGAAAATTGTTGTGAAACATAGGAACGCTGACAATATAGAAAAATTGAATTAGTAATTAAATAGTATCTTTAACGGAAAGATTTTTTTTCTGAACTTTATGGGTTCTTTTTTCGCTTTTAAGAAACCCATCGACTGTTCTATTTTGATTAATTTCTTTTTCCTTTGGTAGAGTAGTTTTCTTAGGCATACCTTTCCTCCAGTTTTTATTTCTTAAAAATAAATAAAATATGATAGTGAGATCAATTTTTTATATCACTTTACTGAAAAAAGCAAAAAAGTAGCTAAAAAGTAGCCTTGCCTAAAACAGTATCGAAAAAGTAAAAAAGTATGGAACTTCGAAGTCTGTATTTATCAAAGGACTGGAATTAAGAATGACGTCTCTGATTCATTACGGAAGATTTGATCTTTGAGTTTTTCTCATTTTCTGAAGCAACAAAAAATTTGTAGGAGACATCATTCGTGATCTCGAATAGCAAATTATGAACGTTGATGGATATACTCGATATCTCACGGATATAGTGAAAGATCGATGGAATGACGGTTTTGGTTTTCTTAAATGGACCCCGGTAGAAGACTCGGAAAAACTGGTTTACAGAGAAATTGAAACGTATTTTTGAGACATAGAAATAGAAGATCTATCTTGTGGATTCATTTAGAACCAATCTACTCAGATTATTCCATTTTTCAGAAAGAAAAAGGTAATAATCCAAACCAATAACACATTTCTAAAAATTGTTAACTTCCTCAAATTTGTAAAATATACTTAAGTAAAACAGATATCTTTTGGTGAATTGAGTTCATCATTAACACCTCAATTAAAATAAATCTTAAGTATTCATAGGCAACCCTGCAGATTGGAACCAATCTTTACTTTATGTCTCTTTTTTAAAATTTCTTAAAGAAATTTTAAATTTAAATTTGTAAATTACACATTGTTTTTACAGTTTCTTGTATTTGTCTTTACCCAATGTAACAATCAAGATGCTTTTGAATGGAACTCTATGTATCATATGTAATGCCAATTTTCCTAACGTTGATTTCAAGATACTTGAGATTTTTCCAAAATACGGTAGAACAACCGTATTGAATCTATTGTGATCCTGTACATTGTTTCTGTTCTGATTATTACCTTTATTCTTAATTTGAACAATTCTGTTATGCATATGCTTGTCAATAAAAGTAATAGGATAATGATTGAGAAGTAGAATCTGTTTGCATAATTCAATATTTTTTTCATAGAATGTACACTGTTAGAAGAATCTGACTAAATTGTAATGCACATGTATTGGTAGTTTTTTCCACTCATGTACATTAAATTTAATTCTCAATGTGCATTGAAATTCAAACATGAAAATATCAAAGTATGCTCGTTTTAGCTTCTACTTAAATAATTAATTTCAGTTTAAAAAATGGTCTAGTTCACCTTGGATTTCCTTTTGATCAAGTTTTTCAACTTTTCAGGTGAATTATTTATTCTAAAACGATGACAGAATCCTAAAATTAAATACATATGAAGTGACTTTTAGGTTAGGTCGAGATTTTGAATTCTATCTGCATTATTCTGTGGAATTTATATTTTCAAATATTTTTGGATTATAGTATGATAAAAATTACCCACACTGTTCATGAAAGTAAATTAAAAATACTAGTTTAACATATAAAAAAAAGGATAAAAAGGACTTTTATAAATGAATTTTCAGTCACAAGTGCATGGAAATCACTTTCAGTTACAAGTACCTGAAATTTAAGTTACATTTAATTTAGAAGTGCTTGAATTTTCAAGAATTTTTTAACAGTGTAGGATGAGATAATTTAAGAGCTCCATCAATTAAATTCTTTACAACTCCTTTTTTATTTTGAATGGAATGATTCCAATTAAAATTTAGTGTTCTTCCTGAAGAAATATTTCTTCTGTGCCAATCAGTGATAATATAATTTTCATCAGTTTTTATTAATGTAAAATCAAGAAAATTCCATCTACCTTCTGTCTCAATTTCAACAGTAAACTGTAATCTTGGATGTATACTATTAAATACATTAAGTAGGGTATCTACATTTTGTACGTGTAAAGATAATACAGAATCATCCACATATCTTGCATAAAAGTCCAATTCAAAATTAATTGTGTTGAATACTTCATTTTCCAAATCTTCCATCACAATTTCAGCAATAATTGGAGATAAGACTGAGCCTATCGGAATTCCAAATTTCTGTTCATAGAAAGTGCCATTGAATTTAAAATAAATGGAATTGAAAACATTCAATAGCATCAAGAATTGTTTGTTCGCAATCTTAGTGTGAATATAAAGTATCTAAACTAACAATTTTGGAGCAAGACTCAAAGTTGTTTCACCCTTTTCTTCGACCGTTGATATAACTTCAAATTTGATTAAGTTTTCTTTCTTCGGTCTTACGGTCCAAAAACAATCAGAAAAAACGATTCTTGTTGTTAAAAAACATCGTTTTTATTTTCTTTCAACGTTTCGGCTCTTATTGCGGGCCTTCATCAGGAAAGTTTTCCACTCTAAAATAAATAGTGTTTTTATAATAAATTAAAAGTAAATACAATAGCTACTAAGTATAATGAAAAATTTGTTTGTTATTACCTGTCGTTAATTACGTAGAGTCACAAAGATACATTTTAGAGTCAATATCATTAAATAATAAAGTTCGATGAAGTAAGATTTAACTTTCATGTCAAGAAGTTATTATCAAAATTGGAGCCTCAAAAAGATTGTTTTAAGAGGCTCCAAACCAGTTAAATTACATTTTTTGAGGCAGAAAATTCCAAGTGATTATTAGGACGATGAACAAAACATTGCATTGACATTTATATTGATGTTATATATGATACTAAATGAACGATAATGAACAGGTCAAATTTTCAATTGAACCGCAGATGAGAAAAGCGCGCCAAAGCTTATGGATTCAAAATTGTGAATTAATTTTTATTTTTATTTATTTTATTTTTTCCTTCCCCTATTTATTTTTTAAATTAAAATTTAATGTTATAATATTAAGTTTAATGTATAATGCATTGATACATCTGGTTAATATTCAGTACTTCAGTCTGAAGATTGATTGAAATTCTAGTAAATTTTTTTATAAAAATAGATTCAAGAATTCGCCGTTTATAAGTATTTTGTTCTCTAGCAAAAATTCTAATCTTATTAAAATCAAAATAAGAAAAATGGTCAAAATTCCATGAGTGTTGAGACAGACCTGTGTTTAAATTTTCGATTTCACAATCTCTTTTATGTTCGGAAACTCTTGTTTTTAATCTTCTACCAGTTTCTCCAATGTAGACTTTATTGCAGACAGTGCATTTTATTAACTAAATGACGCCTGATAAATTTTCAATTTTTTCAGAATCTTTTTTATTCAAAACAAAATTATCTAGAGTGTGGTTATTATCAAAATAAACGTTAATGTTAAATTTTTTTAATGAACATCTTAGTCTTTCAGAAGGGCCTTGAACATAAGGTAATGTAACCTTTAAATCTGTTTTTTTTTCAAAAATGTGATTTAACTGGTTTGAAGCCTCCTAAAACAATCTTTTTGAGGCTCCAATTTTGATAATAACGTATGTCTTGACATGAAAGTTAAATCTTACTTCATCGAACTTTATTATTTAATGATATTGACTTTAAAATGTATCTTTGTGACTCTACGTAATTAACGACAGGTAATTACAAACAAACAAATTTTTCATTATACTTAGTAGATATTGTATTTAGTTTTAATTTATTATAAGAACACTATTTATTTTAGAGTGGAATATCTCGCAAAGATTTCAAAGATTTCGCAAAGATTTTGAAGTTTATAGAAAGATTACAAAGATTTCAAAAGAGTTAATAAAGTTTTTTCATATTTCACAAAGATTTTAAGAATTAGTAACTGATTACATAAGGATTTCAAACAATTTCCAAAGATTTCAAAATATTTCAGAAGATTTCAAAGATTTCGCAAAGATTTAAAACATTTTAGAAAGATTCTCAAAGATATAAAAATATGTTAATTAAACAATTTTAAATTGAGTGCCATTAAACTGCAAAATTTTTTATTTTAAACTTTTATAAACTGAACAGTTCAAAAATTTTTGGTTAAAAAAAGTAAACCCACGCTATCATTTTCAATGCTCTAAAATAAAGAATAAGTCAATAAATTTGTAAATGTTCAAAATTATATCATCTTAAGCAATTCGAAATTAGAAACATTAACATTTGAACGATTTTTTTTAACTTAACACACTTTTTAAATGAGCAGTTAAATGATTTTTATTTTAAGTCGTTCCAAATTAGTGATTGTTCAATTGTTATTTATAAATGAAAATTCAAAACACATACACAAATTAAAAATTTTGAAAATGTCGCAATCAAAATTGTAACGTTCAAAGTCTAAATATAGCACTCTGAAATTTTAATGATTTGGGGCTTTCTATTTCAAACATTTCAGATTCAAATTTTTTAGTTTTGAATATTTGATTGACAATTGCTCATTTCTAATGTACAGACAAATATTACTAAATATTTAAAAATTTGTTCGTTTTTCTAATTAAAAAATTTCAAATTTAATAGGTTGAAAATGGAATATTTTAGATCGAAACAATATTTTAATATGATTTTGAATTGAATAAAAGCATCTAATTAGGAATATATTAACTTGAAATTATTTGAAAATTGAAAACAGTTTATAAAGTTTTGACCGGACGTTTACATTTGTTTAACTACGAACGCTTTCAAATTGAAACAGTTAAATATTTATCGTCAAAACCTGTAAATTGTTTAATTTTGAACAGATTCGGAATCGTTTTGTGATATCTATTTTCAATTTATATTCACAGATGATCAACTTAAAAACATTTTTCTTTTAACAAAAATTTGTAATTTCAAATGCTTTTAATCTTTCATTGTTTGAGTCTTCAAAACTGCATTTGTGATATGGAATTTGATAAACTTCAAGTGATTGGATAGATTTTTTTTCCAAAAATTTTCGAAATTCCCGGTCAAAATATAAATTCACTGTCATTCTCCGGTTTTTCCCGGTCTCAAAAAATTCCTTGTCATTTCAGGTTTTCCGGTCCAGCGGCCACCCTGTATATTAATCCTTCATTAATCCTTTCATCTCAATTGTACACATATAATAAATATCTTAAAACTATGAAATATATAGGATAAAATAAACGTGAAGCACTGAGAATGACAACTAGGTAGGTAAAGCCCACTTTTTTTCGAAAATCGTTTTTTTCAGTTTCAAATATTTTAGGTCAAGACCTAACCAATCTTTGCGCTTGAAAAAAAATGAGAATGAACACAGAATTTTTTGAATTTGTTGAATTCAGTTACACTGGTTCTCTTCAATTTTCCCTGATTCGCATTGCACTCATTTAACTAAACTCAAATTTTCTGAAAACCGCCTGCCTCAACTTCATGGCGCCCCATAGTGGGGAAACGTCGAAATTTGTTTCAAAAGAGCCTAAAGCCCAGATTTCTTAATCAAGTTCGATCTTTTTTTTCGAAATACTATTAATTAAATTCCAAAGAGAATCGGAACAACCCACTATTCAATTTCTTCTTTAAATCACTTCTGTCTTAACAAATTAAGTGAAAAAATGGTCATTTTTACAACTTTATTTTTATCTTTCCGCAAACATTCCAAATAGACTCGGAATCAATCAAAATCAGTACAGTGGCATCTAAGATACAGAATTAGTTCATGAAATATTTGACTTAATTTTTATAAACAAATTACAAAGATTGTTATTCTACGATTCAAATTTTTTCAGCAAATATACTTTGTATTTCACCGTTAGTGGTGCACTATTAAAATTATTGTAACCAATTAACATTTTTTAATTTTATAGATAAATTATTTCAACAACAAAAAAAACGAATTTTCAACAAAAAGGTCAACTTTTAACCGAACAGTTGCATTTTGACCAAAACAGATGAAATATCTGGAAATTGTGGAATTTTCAAGCCAAAAAGACGAATTTCCTACAAAAATGTTAATTATTAACCAAATAGTTTAATTTTCTACCAAAATAGTTGACGAATTTCCAAAACAGAGTAGAATCCTCAATCAAAATAGATTAATTGTCTACAAAAAGTTCCATTCTCAGCCAAAAAAGATGAAATTTCTACAAAATGAGGAGAACTTTCAACAAAATACTCGTAGTTTAATTTTCAACCAAAAGTGATTTTTGAGTCAAGAAAGAATAAAAAATTCAAACAAATTGTTAAATTTTCAAGACGTAAAGACGAATTTACTACAAAAAAGTTAATTTTCAGCAAGATAGTTTAATTTTAAATCAGAAATAGTTGAACTCATCCAACAAACACGAATTTTCAACAAAATAGTTGAATCCCCAACTAAAAATGGAATAGTTATATTATTAGCTAGAAAAATTAATTTTCAACAAATAAGAACTACTTTTCGACAAAATAGTTCAATTTTCAACCAAAGAGATGAATGAAAAGAAAAATATGAATCTTTAAACAAATAAAAATTGATTCTCAAAAAATAGTGCAACTTTTAACCAAATAGTTGAATTTTCTATCAAAAAAATAAATAAATAAATTCTCAACAAAAAAAGTAATAGTTGATATTTCAACCAAAAAATATTTTAATTTTAAATCGAAAACAGTCGAATTTATCCAGAAAATACGAATTTTTAACAAAATAGTTGTATCCTGAATGAAGACAGATTGTAAATTTAAATATTCTATTGAAAATTCGTTTTTTTGGGTAGAAAATTAATCTTCTTGGTTGAAAATTCATCGTTTTGGTTGAAAATACAACTACTTGGTTATACATTATTTTTTCTGTTTAACATTCATTAAATAAGCTGAAAATTTATCTCATTGGTCGAAAATTTAAATGTTTTGTTGGAAATTTATTTTTATTGGATATAAAATTAATCTTCTTGCTTGAAAATTAATCTTTTGGGGTGCAGATTCAACTACTTGTTTGAAAGTTGAACTCTTTCGTTGAAAATTCACTTTTTTCCGCTGATTATTCATCATTTTAGTTGAAAACTCATCTCTTTGGTAGAAAATTAAACTATTTTGATGAAAATTTGGTTTTTTTTTGGTTGAAAATCTTTTTTTTGGGGGGCGCCATTTAGGGGGCGAAAATTTTTTAGAAATTAACGACAGAATAAATTATAATTTGGAAATCAAATGTTTAGGGAAAAAAAATTATATTGGATAATTATTTATATCTTAAATATCATGGCGACTCTAGTCGCTGATTTCTAGCGATTTTTCGCTCGTCGCTAATTTTTGATTGGCTCATTTCATCACGTGACCTAATTCATCACTGGAAACCAGCGACTACTAACCGTACCAACTTGTGGAACTTTCATTTCAGCGTTTGTCACTAGAATTTCCCAGTTCGAACAACAACTCGCCCGACATGAAAAAGCGCCTTTAACCTAATTCATGAAAAAGGAACATAACCTTTCGATACAACTTTGTCGTACAAGTGAAAAATGTGGGCGTGAATGGAACCGTTATAAACAAGGAAAAGTTCCTGGAATTTGTTCAAATCTAAAAAGACGGTAGAGAATGTTAAGTATTTCCACATACAATTTCAAATGAGAATGACGCAGTTGATACAGTCGATAAATTTTATCCAAAAATAATTTCTGCGTTACAAAAGGATTGAGAAAAACGAAACAGAAAAACCTTTGGCGCGAAGCGAAGCCAGAGGAATCCGGGACAAATTAGAAACCCTCGAAACAGTTTTTATGGTTGTTTTTTGGCATTTTATCGTTTCACGTTTCGATGCAGTCAGTAAAAAAATGCAGTCTGTTTCTACTACAATTGACGAAGTGATTCAATTGTACGACGGACTTATTAATACTGTTACAATGATGCATGATGATTTTGATATTTTTGAAAGAAAAGCCCTTGAGGTATCAGTCGTTAAAGAATATAAGACTTGTCAAAGTAGAAAAAAAATCAGGAAAACTCAGTTTGATGAAAATAAAGAAGGAGAAGTAACATTGTTGGGCAGAGAAGACTTGAAAGTTAGTTCTTTTAATGTTATCATCGATAATTTACTCTGCAATTTAGAAGAAAGAAGCTCAGGATACAAAAAATTGTAAAGAAATTTTCTGCGCTCATTGAGCTGAATACTTTAAGTCCTAAAGGCCTTCGTGAACAAGCAAAACAGTTGTGTGAATTTTATCACGAAGACGTGGAAACATTTTCTGAAGATGAGTTAGTTCATTTTAAAATGCACTGCATGGAAATGCAGATAATCAATTTTCCACCAACAGAAATGCTACAATTTTTGCGAAAAAATGATCGTCAAATGGTGTTTCCGAACGTCGAAATAGCTTATCGAATACTTGTACGCACTGCAGTAACAAACTGCAGTGCCGAAAGATCTTTCTCATGTTTGCGAAGAATCAAAAATTATATACGTTTAACAACATCAGAACACCGAACGTTAGCTACGGCTTTACTTGCAATTGAATCTTCATTATGTTTAAAACTTGACTGTGATAAGTTGATAGAAGAGTTTGCAAAAAATAAGGTTCGGCGCAAATTATTGTGAATAAGTGTATTTCCATCCAAAGGTCAAAATTTGTTTAATGTATACATAGAATTATTAATATTAATAAAAAAGTAGCAGCTTAAAGTATGTTGATATTATTTGTTACGATTTCCTTGATTTCATATACATATCCAAAAGAATTTGAAAAAGGTGGGAGGGGGGGGGGCAGAGAAATAAATAGCTTAGGGCGGAAAATACCTCAAGTCCGACCCTGGTGATGGTGAAACATGGTTTTATTATAGATTTCAAGCTGCTGAATTCATATATACTATCAGTATCAGTTTGTACTTCGTAGGAGAATTTTTCTTTTGTTCTGAGGCAAATCTCTTTTTACATCCAACAGTAGCCCGCCATCATACCACCTTGATCAAAAAGTTTTAGGACTTTATTTTTAAAATCAAAAATACAAGTTTATTCATCATAATCGAT
>JAUMHM010065535.1:0-14315 GCA_032362435.1 Melikaiella ostensackeni
GGCCTGGTCCGCAAATCTTGTTACTCTTCAGATTATGCATGCAAAAAACTAGACAAAATGGCTTCCCCGTTTGGACTCAGTTTTACATTTAGGATTTGCCCATGATTTCGAAGGCCGTTAAGGGAACCGCAAGAGTGATACTCACAAAAGAATTGTGAGAAATATGATACAGAACTTCGGTAAAATGGGGTGTATTATGAGCTTCAAGTTACATGTATTAAAATCTCATATTAACTATTTTCCAATGAATTTGAGTGATTACAGTGAAGGGCATCGAGAGAGATTCTGTTAAGATATTGAAGAGATGGAACGTCGCTATCAAGGGACGTGGGATATAAACATGATGGCAGACTCTTGTTGGACATTGAAGAGAGAACTTACACAGAAATGAAATAAAAGGAAGCGAAATACATCACGTTGATCTTTCAAAGAAAAAACTTTGTGATACTCAAGAAGGACGTGAGTTGAAAGGAACTTGCTGTGAATTCGGACTCAGGAACCTAGAAAACGTTGGATACGACCGCTTTGAATTGAAAAAATACATGTTTTACATAAAAGTACCGATTTTCCACGTTCTTTTTCTGAGGCTAGAGACGAAGTGTGACGTCGTAAAACCACAACGACTCAGCATTCGTGCTCAGCGACCTCGGAAACATAGAATATGACCACTCTTCATAGACGGAAATCATGTGTCACCTGGAATCAGCGATTTTCCATGTTTTTTGAGGTTAGGGACGAAATGTAACGTGATGGAGCCAAGCCGGCTCCGGATTCGGAATTAAGCGACCTCAAAAACGTAGAGGAAGCCTATTTTGGATCCTTCGGCTGACAACTTTCCTTTTTGTGGAGCTGTTTCATTAGAAGTAACGTGTAATAGTTGATTTTAAATTGTAGTTAGAACAATATTTATGGATGAAATAGAATTAAGAGGAAATATTTTGTTCATTCGATAGTTAAGAACTTAAGTTACATATAAAAGTTGTATCTTCTTTATTCGCGATACTTCAAGATATTAGACCTATATTTTGAGAAGGAAACATATATTTTGGTCAATTTTGCGGTAGGTAGGTACACTTGGTTTTTTTTGTAGCAGAATCAACTCTTAGATATACTACACCGATGAAGGCCACCTTAGATTTCTTCTTGATTTTTTTTTTCATTCATAGTATAGTAAGACCTCTCGAATCGAATCTACGGTTTTCTCCTTTTCGTATCTAGAATGTAGTTTCATTAATATTCTTAATTTCTATACAGCGATATAGAACGGCTGAAACAATTGAAAAATCATAATCATCACCATATATGTTGATCTCTAAACGTGTGAATATTAGAAAATAGAGTCCCAATCCGAGAGGTCCTACTGTAATATGAATTTCGTGGGTGTCGTCCTCGCTAAACAATTCCTTTAGATAGAGAAACTTATATTTTATGTCAATTTTTTTCGAAATATTCATTTTTTTTTTAAACATCCAGAGTTATTTGTCTTCAATTGGATTGGCATCAGGAGACCGTAAAGGCCAATCCAAGGTCGTGATGCCATTTTCTTCTTTCCAGCGTGTGCAGAAGTGGCTGCGATTTGTCAATTTCTTTAACGCTTAAAGGATAGAAAAATATCGAATTTTCACAATACACCAATATTTTAAGTATACCATTTATTCGTGTTGATGAAATGGATCTATTGAGATAGATAAAACCTTATATGACATGAGGAAAATTATAATTAGCAATAAATAATAATATGCAATCAGATTCAAGAAATAAATAGGCAACAATGAATAATGAAAAAACTCACGCAAAATCGCCTTTTCCATCCCCTAAGACTCTTTTCGAATCCAAAATCCTCTTTTTTATTCCCTCAGTCTCTCTTCACAATCCACAAAACCCTTTTCAAGCCCCCTGACTCAATAATTCACTTGATGAGTTTTGCATCCGGAAAGAATCGTCTATATCAAAACCTTGTAAAATCTTGGCATTTAATAAATACTGGAATTAAAAATAAAAAAATTTGTCATATCCGCTTAGGAAAGCAACAAGTGAAGAAAGTTCAACTTCTACTACCAATATGAATTTTGTAAGTAAATAAGTATTGAATAGATTATAATTTTAAGGTATTGCGCTCTTGTTCAATAAAGAAGTTCATCATAGCAGTCTTTTCTTATGATGATAAGAAATATATCAGCCTGATTCTTGGTAAAGGATTATTTCTTCCTGACAAAACAATCATCTATGAGGAAGCACAGTGTTCATGAAATGGTCACATTTAAAGATACACCATATAATGAGCGCGCCCACCAAACTCCTTTACAGCGCTTCTTTATATATTTGTAATTGTATATCATTCAATTTTCAATCGTTATAATTGAAGAATTATTCGTCTAGAATGTTCATAGCTTAAAATGATTTAATCTTGAATGCTTGTTTTGAATAGTATAATTTTAAAGATTTGAAATTGAAGATTCATTAATTTGGAATCTGTGTAGTTAAAAATGATGTAAGTTTGAACGTTTCTTTTGGGGTGGTTTGAATTTGAAGATTTTGAAGCGAAAATCATTGAACTTTATGTATGTGTGGTTGCACATTATTTAATTTTGAGGATGTAAAATTTGAATTTATTAATTGTTATATATTTGCAGTTGAAACTCATTAAATTTTCAATATTAACAATTGGAGACTTAGTCGTCTGAAATGTTCATAGTTTAAAATTATGTTATGTTGTATGCTTGTTTAGCATAGTTCAATCTTAAACATTCAAACTTGGAGAGTCATTAATTTGAAAGTCGTCTGAAATATTAATAGTTTGAAATTATGTAATTTTGTATGCTTGTTTAGAATAGTTTGATTTTAGGCATTGAAAATTGGAAAGACAATTATTTGGAATGTGGATAGTTGAAAATAATGTAAATTTGAATGCTTTTTTTGGAGGAGTTTGAATTTTCAGATTCGAAATCGAAAATTATTGAATTTTATTGATATGCAATTGTGAATTATTTAATTTTGAGGATGTGAAATTTAAATTAATCCACTTTGTGATATTTGTAGATGCTACTTCTCAAAATAATCATAGAAGGGTTGAAATATTAAAATATGAAAATTAAATATAAATTTTTTTAAACAATATTACAATTATTGCAGGATTTATTGGTAAGTCTGAAGGTGAATATTGCATCGAGGCATGGAAAGTCATTTCTTGGAGTCAACATACAATATATCAAAGATTATAAGTTGACTCTGAGGACATTGGGTGTCACGGAGTTTACTCACAGTCACACTAGTGACAATTTACTACTAATGAATAAAGAAATTATGGCAGACTATAACATGAAAATAGAGGAATTGTACAGTTCTGCTTTAGAAAATGACTCTAATATGTTAAAATTGTGCCGCATGATTGGAAGCGCAGAAATCTTCCGAATCACAAGTGAATGACATCGCGATTGAGGAGATTGAATATCACGACATCGCAGACGAGGAAGAAAAGAGGAGTCAAACGAATCATGCGGAACAGGAAGCAATGGATTCCGAAGTTGAGGACAGGGATAAAGGTCTCTTGGAAGGTTTTATAGACGAGGGAAATAGTCTCTGCATAATTTGCATTCGTTGTGCGGCCCATAAACTGCAACAGGCAGTTGAGGACACTATCAAGGAGTTCAGATTAAGCGGTGACAATTTTTTCGAGAAAGTACGAAAAGCAGTCAAAGTTCTGCGAACCGAAACAGTATCTCGCGCTATCAGAAAAATCATCAGAGAATATCGTACTGTCTGAGCTGTACCTAATTTGGGTTCGGCGTCTCGAAGAGGCTGAAAAAGTGGACACAGTTCTAAGTTTTCTAATTGCGAAGCACATGAGATTGAGGGAACCATTCCTTCTGCAAAACAAGGCATTATTAGTCTCGATCTACCTGGATCCTCGGTGCAACATAATTTTTACGAAAGAGTCTGCCAAAAAGGCCGAGAACCTTCTCTCGTGACTTTGGTTGAAGTTACAGCTTCGTAGTCGTCAAAAAAAGTGGCTTGTGAGGGAGCGTCGAAGGAAGAAACCATCTCAGAGGATGTCTCAAACCAAGAAGACGAGGAAGGTTTTTTGAGGCAGAAAATAAAGCTCTCAAACGAGGTGTCTTCGTTGGAATTCTGGAATTCTATAAAGTATCCAGATTCATAATTATACCAGCTGGCAACAATCGTACACGCAGCACCTGCTACTCAGGCCAGCGTTGAACGATTGTTTCCTGGCATGAGATTCATCTTTTCAACTTTGAGAGCTAATTTGAAAGGAAATGTGTTGGATCAAATTCTGATCTTGTCAGCACTCAAAAACCTTCGCCACGCTTGAAAAACGATGGAAAGCAATGTCCCAAAGTAATGCTATTGATCCGAATTTGATTGCGGCTTCAACCTCGTCTGAGAAAGGTGTGAAGGCAGATGAAGGTGCTTTTGACACGGTGCTTCCGACAGAAAATGAAATTAAAGCAGACCAACAATTTCATTTTCATTTGAGCCGTCAGGAGTCTCAACAGTTTACCTTCAATCACTTCGAACAGGATCACACCATGGATCACAGCGGCGATTGAGAAAATCCTTTCTACTAGAAGGTTGCGCCGACAGATTTTCACAGGTGGCGGCGATTTGAGTATTTTTGATCGGCGAGGGCGGCGTGACGTTATAGTTTGGTACTTATTTGTTGCAGACACAAAAATATTAAAATCAGTAGGAACAAACAATCGATTTCCAACATAAGATATTTATTTAAGTCGCTTTACTTCTAAACTCATTCCTTTTGTCTCCTGATTGTAGCACTTGTAAATATAACTATGAACTAACTAACGCCGATTTCAAATCGGCGGCGGCGTGATGTTGAAGCAATGTAGTCAGTGGCGGCGGCGGCGCAACCCTCTATTTTATTCTTGTAATCCCCTCTCCCCTTCTCGCAAGAATAATATTTCGTACTCAAGAATCAAGAATACATCAATTCATTTTCACTGTAAACGAGACTTCCGGTGATTCGGAACGATTCCAACTGATTTCAAGGAATTTCAAGGTATTTCAGAGTACTACAATGAATTTGAAATAATTACAACATTTTTACGGAATTCGGCGAGATTTCCAAGGCTTTTCAGGGATTTTATTGGATTTTAAGGGAAATCAAAAAATTTCAAGGGGCCTCAAAAGTTTCAGGGTATTTCAGAACAATTCCAAATGATGACGAGAGGTTCACAGATTTCAAATTATTTCGAAAGATTTCAGGAGTTTCAAGAGATTATAATTTCTTCAAATTGACAGATATACCTAGTACAATTTCAGTGAGAATCTGAATTTTTCACGAATTTCGAATGATATCAGTGAATTTGAATGGATTTCTAAGATTTAAAGGGATTTCATAAGACTTTAAAGAATTCAAGGGGATTTGAAAGCGTTTGCGATTATCACGGATTTCAGAGAATTTTTTACATCTCCAACAAATTAAACGAAATTTTAAAGGATGTCCAAGTAATGTACGAGATTTTAAGGGATTTCGAGGAGTTTTAATGGATATTGAAATAGGGCTTTGAAGATATTCGGAAAAATTCAAACGGATTTTGAAGATATCAATAAATTTTAAAGGTGTTGCAAAGATTTTAAGGGATCTCATAATATTATGAAAATTTTTACGGAATTTCAACAATTTCAGCAGACTTATAGAAATTTTAGGGGGATTCCACGGATGTTATAGGATAATAAGGGTTTTTTACGGAATTTTGTAGGTTTCAATTACTTTCAACCATTTCAACAGATTTCACGGAATTTCGAATAATTTTGAAGGATTTCCACAGTTTTTGAAGGATTAGAAGAAATTTCCAGGAAGCTCAATCTATTTAAAGGGATTGTTACCCAGGAAAAGAGAATCGATTCAATAAAAAGTTCTTGAATCGGAAAATTTACGAATGCGGATTCACGCAAATTGCAGTCTATCGGTATGTAATCATTTTAATCGGTCAGCTCAGTAGGCAGCAGTGAATGGGTGAGTTCGAATTTAATGGACTGTTTGTTCTATGGAGTCGAATCGGATCGACTAACCTCAAATTTTCCCAATAAGCATCTTGTAATTAATTGGACGGACTCACGATTTGGTTGGAATCTCTCTAAAACAGAGTAAATGGTCTGAAGATATTTTTTCATTCCGAAAATGTTATCAGTTTCTGATCAACTTTTAGTGTTAGAAGATATGTGGCAATGAGTAGATTTCTAACTTTTTCACTTAATAAAATTATATCGAGAACAGGAAGAAGAAACTTATAATGAAGTCGAAAGCTCAAGTTTAAAAAAATGAATTTAGATAAGCAATTAGTAAGGGTTTCTCCGAGTAATTTTTCCAAGGAATAATTTTATTCGCTTTACTTTTTTCATATCTGGTTTCGTTTTCGAGGAAAGCGGGAAATTTGCATTTTTCAGAAGAAGAAATAGATTTTTTAAATTGGAAATTATGTACAGAAGAAGCAAACATTTTTTCTCTAAGTTTAGTTTTGAAACCAAAATAATGATATTACAAACTTACAGAAACAAACATTATCTGCGTTTTTTCAAGAAATTAATTGATCACGTTTTGTTCGATTACTCCTCAATATTATAATTTTCTATGAGATTCAGTGTAGCGTACAGTAGAGCGATATGAACTGTTACACATAAAGCAGTTCCATAAAAAGAGTTTATAAACTAGTTGGACATTCAACTGCTCTCAATAACATTCGGAGGCTTATGTACGAGCAAAATTTTTATCGTCGAATTGTAAGAAGATAATTTTAGAGCACACGGTTTTTAGGGGTACAATTATTTTTTCTTCGATTCCGCAAATTTCCCATATATGCGGCATCTTCAAATCGCCGACAAACATTTTTGGATTCTAGTCTCCACACGCGAAAATAACAATCTCCATCATTCGGCATGTCAATTATCTCTAATATTTGTGCAATAGATCGAGATTCAAGCTGAACAATCGTGTCATTGTACCTGTATCCACAATTATAATCTACTCTTTGATAAGTTTGTTTTCGATAAATGCATTTTGTAAATATTTCAGCCCGTTCAGTTTCTTCATTAACTGAAATCGTTGGTTTACCGAAGAAAGTAACACCCTTTTTTATTGGGGCACTAAGCGTGAAGTTTTTGTCTGAAAATAAACTTTCACAAAATATTTTCGTGACAGGCGAAGATGAAAAGTCACGAGCTTTACACTTACATGACATGATTTTTATAGTTTTCAATATCATCTGTAAGCCTATACCTTTATTTTCAGTCGGCAAATTTTTCAGAAAACCAATGTTACTCTCGAAAAAAAAGTAGATGTTTGTGGAAGATGCCCAGTACGAATAACACAGTCATATGCATCATCATGTGTACATTGAGTTTCATCGAACCTGTACCATACAACTCCTCAAATCCTTTCACAGAATTCCTAATGTCTAAGTTGCATTCCTGTAGTTCTTCGTGAGTAATCTCAAGTTTTAAAAGATACGTTCGCAGAACGATCGCCGGTAATAAATTCATACACATAGGCAAGAAATAATAAATGAACCACGATTTTCAATGAATTCACTTCCAGACCGATCTGTCGCTTAGTTTTTAAGGCAATCAGTGAACTTCGTGACTTGGTTGTATGGACATCAAACGTTCATCAAGAGTCTTGATCATAGCCCGAGAAAAATTAGAATTGGGAGTAATCATATCTTCAACTGGTCCGAGAAGAACAGTGTGAAGATAATCAAAATAGAATAACCAGACAATGTCAAAAGTAGAAAGAGAATTTACAGAAGAAGGCCCTTCTACACCTTTTGATTTTAATAATGATTTAGTTCTACTTATCTCGATAAGATTCTGTTGATGGCTTTCTTAAGATCGCAAAAAACTATTTTTTGAAAAGGGTATCTAACGCAATCTTCTGCATGAGTTCCTTTCAAGAAGCAAAAGCTGCACCCGTAATACCCATTGTATTTAATTTTGTTTTGCATTAATGCCCTAGCCGGGAAGTCTACCGACGACAATAACGAAATGAATTTGAATCAGTTTTACCATCTACTACAACTGAAATATCTTCTTTACTCAACGATATTGCTTGATCTACAAAGCTTTTTAAAAATGAATTCAGCAATTTACAACTAAGCTCACGAGAAAGTATCATCACTCCAACAAGGAGAATAAACTGACACCTTAGAGAAACTGGTAATTCATTAAATAGCATCTGAAGAGGCCAAAATCCTGTTTCACATTTCAACGGACTTTTCGCACTAGCTCCAGCAGTGGCCTAAGTATAAGTAATATCATTAGGGTACTGTTCTACGATACCACGATGAAGTAGACCATCTTCAACGTCAGATATATTTGTACTTAATTCATGAGATTTTCGTGAATCAACTTTGTCAACAAATGCTCGTGAAATTTGTGGATTTTCAAGCAACTGCGTAATTTGAAATTTCAAATCTATGCAGTGAAAACAATTCGGAGAGTTCAAAGAAAGTTCATACTTTTGAGAACAATTGGCAGAAATGAGTTCTCTAAGATTACATTTCGCAATGGCTTATCTGTCTGTCACAAGTAACGGTTCTGTACATTCGACAAAATAAAAATGAAGTTTGATCTTATCTGCTGGCGGATCGAAAACCTTAGACGGCACATCATTAGAAATTTCTATATTATCAAATTCAGAGTCAGCACATATTTTAAACGTTTCGAACACTTTTAGGCGAGCTTCTAATACAAGGTTAAATCTGGCAGAGTATCCCATAATCATCTCGGTAACATCACCTATAGTTGTATTTGTTTTCGGAAACATTACTCTCCCTACGAAAAGCAAACGAGTACGAACTGTTTCTGCAGTCTCGTTTTCTAAAAAATCACCGTCGCTTGTGTATTCACCAGTTTCTCCTAGTTTAAAATTATTACCAGGTTTAGTGACACACCCGCCCATTGATGTGTCATTTTCGTTCATATCTTCACTAGTCCAATCCAACTTAAGAAATTTTGTTAGATATTTCACAGTTGTGTGATCCTCCGCTGTACAAATTATGTCATCAATCCTACTTTCGAAATTTCCTGCTTCATATTCCATTGAAATTTCTTGGCAAGGTGGGTCATTGACGTTTTCTATGGCTCCCAGTTGAAGAACAAATGAGGATTGCATATCAGCAGTCTCGAGTAGAGGTATATCTGCAAAATAAATGAATAAATCATATATTTCACATTCTAGAAATACGTAATTCAAATTTTTGGTAATTAATAAAGAAAATAGAGAGCTCGTTCGTAAGCTAAAATTCAACAACAGCTATTTCAACGTTTTGTTTTCACAACAGTGTAACACAAGTTGAATTTGCTTTTTGTGATTTCACAGTCTCATATTTGAATTTTGAAAGGTTTCTTTAATTTCATTTTCTTTATACAAATTGTTATAATAATCAAACATTCTTTGACTGAAAAGTTTAAGTAATCTATTCTATAAATTACGTGACATATATTTGACAGATATCGTTAAAAATCTGAATGAAAATGATATATTAGCTATTATTTCTTGCTTTTTCTCTGCAAATATCTATAAATTCTTAAATAAGATCTTCTCTTGTGATCAAAAGAGCTGAAATCATTCAAAAAATATGGACTTCCAACAGCATAATTGAATTTTTAGCGGAACCGTTCCATTTTAAATCCGAAAATATAAATTTGCAAGAAAAAAAATCGTTTTCAACCAAGTTATTGAGTTTTTTTGACCAAGGAGATGAATTTTCAACCAAGAACATTGATTTCCTATCAAAAATATAAATTTCTAACAAAATGCGTGAATTAACAACTAAGTTGGATTGAACCAAAAAAATTAATTTTCAACCATGAACATTAATTTCCCTCCAAAAATATGAATTTTTGAACGAATATATGAATTTTCAACTGCAAAATTTCCATTTTAAACCACAAATGGAATACTTAAACTTTCAGTTAGAAAAAAATAATTTTCCAACAGGAAAAAGGAATTTTCAACAAAAAGTTAAGTTAAACAAAAAATTAATTTTCAACACATTACAGTTGAATTTAACCAGAAAAGACAAATTTTCAAGGAAGTAGTTGAATCCTCAAGCAAAGAAATTAATTTTCAACTGAAATTGTGAATATTCATTAAAAATTAATTTTTGACAAAGTATATCCACTGTTAGAAAAGTAGTTGAATTTCAACTTAAAAACCTAGACCCTGAGCGAATGTGAAAAATATTTTAATTTGAAATGAAAAAGAATCGAATTCATCGAAAAAGATGGATTTTCAACAAAATAGTGGAAGTTTTGACCAAATAGTTGAACTTTCAATCCGAGAATATGAACTTCCAACAACAAAAAATCATGTTAAACCAAGTAATTGAATTTTCAACCAAGAACATTAATTTCCTGCGAAAAATATAAATTTTTAACAAAATACATGAATTTTCAAACAGAAAAAAGCAGTATTTAACAAAATACTTAATTTTCGATCAAAAAAAAAAGAAGTTTTCACACAATACAGTTGAATTGAATCAGAAAAGACGAATTTTCAAGGAAGTAGATAAATCCTCAACTAAAGAAATTTATTTTCAACCAAAGAGATTAATTTTCAACTAAGCAATTTCATTTTCAACGAAACAAATCAATTTTCAACCGAAGGATTGCATTTTTAACCAGAAAGGTGAAATTTCTATACCGAGAGAAAAATTTCCAAACATTCTTTAAGCTGACTCAAATTATTCCTAAAATTTGAAAAATCATTTATAATTTTTGCCAGGAATTTGAGTAAACTTTTTTGTGTTCTTAAAACCTTTGAAATTTCTAAAAAAACCCTTAGAAATCATGAAAAGCTTACATTTTGTTTTAAATTTTCTGAAATATTTTCAAGTCTTAATTATTTTTCAATCTTCTGGAATCTTCTTAACCTTCTAAATATCTTTCCAAATGATTCGAATTTTCCTATAATATAAATAAATGTATGTAATAATCTATAAAAGTAATAATTTATATAGGTTTTAAGGGACGCAAAATGTAACTTTTCAGTGTCACGTTGTATTTATTGACCGCTAAAATGTGAGAAACCTCCAATGTGAAATAAAATTTTAAAGATTAATGAAAACATCTGATACGATTCATTGTAAATCGCACAAGTAGAGTTTTCATTAATTCATTCTATGAAGCGCATAAAAAAATTAAATTACACAGGAGGAAATGAACATTTCAAAACTTCATTTTATTCAATATCATTCAGATATAATTTGACTTTAGAAATCCGAAAATTGAGCTTTTCAAGAAATATCTTAGTTTTTTTTCATAAAAATTAACAACCTTGTATAATAAACATATTTTATGTAATATTACGTAAATAGTGTCGTACCTTGTGCTTTCCAATGTTTGGCTTTCTTAGACGAAATCGCATGTGTTTGCTCACACACAAATCGTGGGTTGTAAGCTGGATCCAAGAGCAATTTGTTTTTTTTCCGACCTTCGATCTTAGAAATTGATCCCTGCAAGATTTCCAGTTATTTGTACTGATTACGCCAAATTAGTGCGAAAATGTTTTGTTTTGGTTATGAATTACATTGTTTTTATTTTATAATTTATGATAAGGTGCTCATAAATATGTAATTGACGCTATAAATACCATTTACATTATTTGCAATCACTTTGTGATGATTGTGAACAAAAAAATGTAGGAAAGGATATGAAGAATATGATAAGAGTACGAATTTCGAGATTATAATCGAAGTTCAGTTTATCGGAAAAAATCATTGTGAAATAGAAAGATAAATGTAGGAATGTACTAACCTAGGTTTGACAAATTAATGCACCACTTTTGGAAGCGTTGAGAAATCAATTATGTTTTTTCACGCCACAGAACAATTGCAAGCTTTTTATGGTGAACGCGACCGGTCGCCGATATTCGAAACAGTCGAAACGGTCAAAACGAAATTTTGTTGTTTTTCTTGGTCATCCCTACCTGTACATTCTAGTGATGCGCAGACGCGTTGTATAAGTCTCCACATTGGCTCGCAAGCATTACAGCCAGCAGGATTGATCAGGGTGCGATTGCGCATTTGAAAATAGTACTTCGTCTTTTTTCGACTCGTCTTCGGCACTCTTCGGCGCACAGAATCGCTCGAAACCATGAAAAATTGACGATCGTCAATTTTTACAGGATTCTAGGAAAACTAAGCCTGAATTGGCAACATGGTCAAACAAAGAAAACAAATGGAAGCGTCTTATCTGTGTTTTGAAGAATTTTTAATCATTTTTCTTAACTTTTCTCAGACGAAGTGCAATTAAACGACTTTTTATATTCTATACCTTATAAATGGGCGTGTTTTACTATTGTTCTGTATTTCGTAAATATTGTAAATAGTTTATTACAGAGCTGAAATGTTCGTATGCGCGAAATTGTGCGTTAGCTATAGAAGGGTAAATGTGTCGATGTCCACTTTAAAGAACTTCGACCGAAGTCCGTGGACTGAAAATTAAAAATTAAAATTAAAATTGGCCTCAACATTTGAAGATGCTATAGTTCTTCACGTTGCAGGTAAGTTAAAACAATTTTCATGCGTTATCGGATTTTCTAGAACGTTCTTTTCGTCATCATTATGGTATCGTTGCCATATTTTTATAGGTTAGTTTTTTCAGATTTAATGGAATAAGCTCGCATTGCTATAATAGGAAAAGAAAAAGGAGTAAATCTATCAGGGTTTGATTACAATTCTGTTCTCTGAAATTCAACATTTTAGATATAACATTCAACAATTATTATTATTATTTTTAAATATTATTGCTTAGAATAAAATATAATAATTGTAAAGGAATGAAAAGAGATTGTGGAGTATGAAAATCTAAAATGTGGAATGTGAGAGAAAATAATCGTAATCGATCCCCTGAGCTTTGTGAGAATTAAATTTGTTCAAATTGAATTTTTCCAAGAAGAGATAACATTTCTTCTGAAATACTTTCCTAGAACAATTTTTCAACTTAGAAAAACAAGTAGTAAACCGTTCCTTCATTTATTATTATGTTGATAATGTTCTAGAATTATTATTGAAAATCATCCACTGCAAATAATGAGTGTGATAAGTTCATGAAAGTTGTGTAATATGTAATGTGAGTTATTTTTTTTTTGAAAATGAGTATGACTTTTAGTGGATATTTTCAGTTTGTTTATCTATTAATGAGGATTTAAGAAATTTCTGCACCATAAATTTTGTAAATTAAAAATTTCCAAATAAGTAATTTTACTTCACCGTAAAATTTACTTCTTATTGTTCCTAAATATTATTGATGAAAGAGAAAATTTTAATTGTGAATGATTTTTTTAGTATTGGGAAATAATTCTGTTCTTAACATTTTGCTCCCGCACTATAATTTGTAGAGTTTTTCACATTTCCAAAGAGATAAAAAAAAACTAAATAATGGGCAAAAACTTTGGTGGAAAGATTCGAAAAAAATTTAGAAGCTTTTTATAACTTTGAAAGATTTAAGATCAAATTTTTGTAAAGCTTATGTGTCAATTGCAAATGGTTCAGGTTTTATTTTAAAAGAAGAATTTTATGTTTTGAAGATTTGAGAATGTGTCGGAAAAGAATCTGGAAGATTTCAAGATAATTTCATTTATTTTGCAGGATTAAAAAAATATATGTAAATTGAATTAAGAAAGGTGTCAAGATAATAGAAAAAATCATAAGATTCCTGGGGAAATTTTTAATGTTTTTTTATTTTGAAAAATTAATTTTAAGAGAAAATTGGAAAAGATTTCAAAACATTTCGAACGATTTCTCGAAATTTCGAAACATAATAAGGAAGATTTTGAAGCAAATTTTTTCAATTTGGCAATATTAAAATTTTTTCTAAATCGAGTAAATTCAAGAAATTTTCAGAAGATTTGTAAATATACAAAAATGATTGTAGGAAACATGAAATTATAAAAATGTCATAGAAAAATTTCAGAAGCTTCAAAAGAATTTTGAAAAGTTTCAAGGAAATAAACAGATTTACTTTATATTCCAGGGCAAAATTTGAAATAATTTATTTTATTTGAAAAATTAAGTTTTAAAGAACATTTCAAAACATTTGAAAAGATTTTTGAAAATGCCGAAAAAAATTTGATAGGGGATGGGTGTTAAAAAGGCTGAGAATAACGTTACATAATAAGTAAACGTTTTCTTTAATGAAATGTGTGAAAACTTTTATATTATATTATCTTACAACATACATAATATCCGTCGAATTATGACTCAGCTAGTGCTGATTGCGTGAAATGTTTCAGCCTGACTTTACTCTCATGTTCTTTTACACGTTGGCTCACCGCT
>JAUMHM010065545.1:0-14315 GCA_032362435.1 Melikaiella ostensackeni
TTCAGTGCGTCATCCCCTCCTAGCGGCTTACTAGGCCGAGACGGCCCGAGCGCAGAGGCAGTTTTGCAATCCGGTGCCTCAATTTTTAATGCGGTGCATTAGTTGACGTTCTGGTATCGTATCATAGCTTCATTCACCTTTAATAGTTATTTCTCATTTTATTTAACAATGAATAGCATTAAATACTGATGAGAAATTTCTGAACAATTCGTTATCCAAAGTTCCACCTCTGGCCTGCTTGCTAAACCGTGCGCATGCGCGGGCGTCCATGTTTGTGCGCGAAATTCGAAAAGACCCTTGATCAATTTCTTTTTGAGTGCTGCTGTGGAAGGGGGGTTTGCATCTTTTTAAAATATTCCTACATGCGACAACCCTATGACTGGGATGAGATGGACCTTACTGTATATGTATAAAAATTATCATTTTGTACTTTTGCCATTCATTTTGCCCACTTGCATTCGCATTTCTGTCCTTAGCTCTGAAAAAAACACAAAATCTAATCGAATATATTTATATGTTATATGAAGAACGAATAAAAACTACAACACAGAATAATAATATGAAATTTATATGTGGTGTCAAAAAAATTTACAGTTCCCTAACTCCTATACAAGTTTTAGAAATATGTTTTTGCCGAACTGCAGACCTCTAGGCTCCATTTGGATGTTCATATTCATTTAAGCATATTAGGATTTTGCTAGTGGTATGTTCTCTCATACCTGCGAGTTCATTTTTCTTAGTTTAGGTTGAGAAGTCATATTAATAAACATTGTGTAACAAAATAGATAACGCTACATGTTTATCTAATAATCTAATTGGGATGGATATTGACATAGCACCTTTTAGCATTCCCTGGTATTGTAAATCATGATAGTCATGAATCTTTAAGGAAAGAGTATGAGATACATATTTTCGTTTGTTTCGGAAACAAATAAATCTGTTAATCAGCAGAAAGAAACATTTGTAGAATTGGTACATTTTTTAATTTTGATGAAATGAAATAGCAAATTGTTCAATATTTGATACAATCCTGTATTAACCGTCAAATTTCTAAAAAGATTAAATATTTAGTATATACACTACCGGCGGAAAGTATCTGATCACTAACAGGGTGACCTATCGAAAATTCGCACCATGCTTTGACGGTGCGGTAATGTATTCTAAATTTAGCATGCTCGCACAAGAAAAATTTTCCCACGAACTAGTGAAGATTTTTCAATGTCTAATGGCTCAAATTAGAGGTAAAATCCTAAAGATCTTTTTTATATAAATTTCAAATTTATATATTTATTTTCCTAGCTCCTGCCACGAGTTGAAGTTGAAGCACTAAATTGTTTAAATACCGAATTTTTTTTCTTTCTCACATTTTTGTTCATTACTCGCGAGGGCTCATTCAGTTGAGGCTAATTTTTAATAGGTCAGCGGGCTGATGGCCCGATACAATCCGTCAGAAGCGTATATATATCCAAATACTAAATTTTAGGATAAAAGATTGGAAAACCCTAATTTTTCACTAAAATATATGTGTGAAAAATCGAGAAAAAGTTCAAAAGTGAATTTATTATCATTTAGCTTCACCTGTTTGAATTGTTCAAATGCACCCAAATCTATAAGAAGAACTTTTACACTGTACACCGAAGTATGTGTTAGTTTCAAAATTTTGTCTGTCTATTTATTCAGAAACTGAGAAATTTATCTTATTTGTATGATATATTCGAACTCTTACAGGTAGTTTGCTTATTGATCCTCGTCCCTCATTTCGGTTTCCTTTAGTTATTTTTAATTCAAAGATTCAGAATCGAAAACGAGAAAAATCCTCATCATATTGCAGGTAAATTGCGTTATTCAAGCGTAACAGCAGCGTAACTGCTAAGAAAATAGTAAGATAATGAACTGCTGGTAGTGGTGACTTTTTATTCAATGCATACATGTACATAGTTTGGTTCGTATTAAGAAATGGTTATAATTAGATTGTAAAAACATCAGAAGTCGTCATATATATTATTCTTTGGTAATGTTGCCAATCATTCTACACAGTTTTATTTGCATTCCTTTCTGTGGCTCTGAAAATATAATAATATTTAATTTAAAATACTTATATCTCATATAAAATACGAATAACAAAATTATAACAAAAAACAATAATATAAAATTTGTAGTCTCAAACCTACGTACAGTAATTTAACTTCACTACAAGTTCTAGCCATTGCGCTTCTCAGCAATGCAGGGCTCTTAGATTCATCTGGATATTCATTTCTATTCAAGCATCGTTTGATTTTGAAGGTGGTAAAACGTTTTATATGTGCGAGAACAACATTCGTCAGGCAGCGATTTTCAACAAGATCGTCGTAATCCTGGGCAGTAGGTTCAGTTTTCAGTGCTGCTCTAGCCGCTACATCAATTACTAAATCTTCTCCAACGTCCACGCCAAGTTGTAAAGCACTTAAAACTTCGATCCAGAAATCCTTGTTTTTGGCGTTACATTTCAAACGCAATTCTTCCATTGACAAACCAAATTTTTCTTTTATTACTATTGCGGCGGACCCGTGGAATCTCCGATATCCTTCAGATTCTGATAGACCTTGAAATTGTTTAAATATATATTATAAAACATAAAGAAACACTTAATACTCTCTTCTAATATATATCATCTCAAATTAAAGAACTTTGATTATGATTTTTATACAATGCTGGAAATATTAACTACTATTCCAACATTTTGATTCAATAAAGTACCGTTGATTCCCTCTTCTGTTCAGCGTCCTCTTGGCAGATTTGGTAGAGAAAACGTAGAGGAAAGAAAAAGGGGGGACAATCTTGGAAACAGGCAATGTCTATACACAGAGTATGTGAGAGGAGAAGATTTAAAGGTGAATGGGAGTAATACTAAAATGATGTGTTTTAGAGATAGCGATCTTTTCATAAGGGTAAGAACAATAATCACAATAAAATATTCATATACAAAAATTAATTTAATTTATACATTTATACTTACAGAGAGAAAATGCTACCAAAACAAGGATCAAAAACTTCATCCTAAACGTATTTATTCTACCTTTTTTATTACAAAATAAAGGGAACATAAAAAGAGGGATTTTTATTCTTAAAAAGACAATATGCCAACTTATTTTTTACTGATTGTCTCTGTGCTGATGTGGCGAAACTTATAGCGTGATTATGGCAAAGTAAACTTCGAAAGAAGGAAGAACGTGACGTTGATAATATTTTATTTTTTTCTAATCGTCGTTTGGTTATCCTTGGAATACAAAATGAAAAGTTTTTATTATCAAATATATGTTCTTTTCAAAATTTTATGTACTAAATTATGATTATTTGAAGGTTTTGAATGTGTAAGGAATGAGGCATATGGAAAACATAAAAAGGTTTTGAATGTGACTGTTTATTTTATTTCAAAGCACAAGCTATTGCATGCACGAAAATATTTATTATCATTAAGCGCATATGTGCGTAAGCTTTTATCTCTAACGTTATTTTTATTATCGCTTGTTTCCAGTCGTTAAATAAAATTTTTAGATCTTTTTTCATGTTCGGAAATATTCTGAAAAGTATGACAATGAAAACAATGCTTTTTCTCGAAACTTTCGAAATTTATATGATTCTGTTTTGATTTGAAATTATGAAATACTTACGTTTTTAATATTTACTTTCTGAAGAGGTTTCTGATTTTTAATGTATGAACATTATTTAATTCAGTATATATACTCATAGTTTGAAATTTCTTACATTTGAAATCTCCAACTTCAACATATTTATATACTAAGCGAAAACATTTCCAGTTGGTATAATATATGCACTATGTAGGATGCCAAATATATTTGTGAATCATATTTTGAACCAATTCCTTAAAAAGATATCCGCAAATTATTTTTAAAAAGGTATACCCCATGAGTATAACCATCTTTACTCATAACTTTTAGACACTGAAAACGTACTTGTTTATTGTAAAGGTGCCTTGACCAATAGTATGAAATTTCTGTTTCTGGAAAATATACTTGTGAGGAAAGTAACTTGACTACTATTTCTGTTAATAATAATAAATTAAATTATAAGTATATTACATATGCTATAACTTATGCCAGTAAAGACGTTCCTGAAGAATCCACTTTATGAAAAATATTTGTACCCAAATTGTTCGATCAAACTTCAAATGAAATTTGCAACAAAATTGGTTGTAATGATATTTGGGTATCAATTGATGAAACTAGTGATTCTTGCGGTAGAAAAGTGACAAACATAATCGTTGGAATTTTAGATGACAGTAAATCTAGAGAATGTCATTTATTAACTTCTAAAGAACTTAATGCAGCGAAGAGTGTCACAATAGCTGATCTGTTTCAGGATGTAATGCAGTTGCTATGGCGTGACGATAATCAATACAATAGACTTTTGTTGTTTTTATCTTATGCAGCACCTTACATGGTTGAACCTGGTAATGAATAAAAAAAATCCAAAATTGTTGCACATTACATGTGTCGTACATTTGCTCATCGCGTTGCTAAAGTAATTTGTCTGTATTACAATACAGTAACTCTTTTTCGCTGAATGAATCCTGGATTAGCGTTGCCATTAGAGCCGGTTATAACACGATGGGGAACGTGGCTGAGTGCAGCAGTGTAATATTATGCAGGAAATTTTGAAAAAGTTCATTCTGTTGTATTCAGTTTGAATCCAAGAGAGACTAAATCCCTAAAAAAGACAAACTATTTTTAAAAAGTCATCCTTGCGTGCAGACTTAGAACACATATAAACAAAATTTGAATTTTTAATCAAATACATCACAAAATTAAAAACATATGGACTATCGTTACAAACGAGCTTGCATTATGTTCAGCATGTAAAGAAAACGTTAGCAAAGCAAAACGGACGAGCATCAAGAACGGCTGAAAAAAATTAAACGATGTTGCGAATGTAAAGATTTAAAAATATTGGAATTGATTGCTCAAAATTTTGATGCTTGAAATATTGAAGGTTGCCTCTACTCTGAAAATGAGATAAAAAATATGAAATATGCACCCATCACATCCGTAGACGTAGAACGCAGTTTCTCTCAATACCCTCAACAAAACTAACATTGAAAATAGTTGAATAATAATTAATTTAAAGGTGAATTTGAAATGTTAAATTTTCTGGAACCTTTTTTAAATAAAAAAAATCAATATTCAATGCCTGGTTCTAAAATCTCCTCATTTTTAAGACTTGCATTTGAGAAATTATTGTCTTAATTTTTCATTGTTTTGAATTCATTCTGGAGGCATTTAATTCAAAATTGTTTAATCACAAATCCTTTAAACTGAAAAGTGCGCAACTATCAAGTCTTTCAATTTGATATTCGACGATTGAAAAGAATTTAAAAAACCAGAAAATTTGGTACGTTTAAAATTGAAACCAAACAATATATAACATTCAAATTTGAAATTAATTAATTAAAAACTGAGTTTAGTAATACATATATTAATTCTTCATCAAGCTTCTCTTCAAATTTGCAATGTATCATGCGTTAATAGGTGGTACTGAAAGGAACGAGTATAAATCTTTAAATATAATGTGTATAACCTCATCTCCAATGTTGTGTTACATATTGAGAGATAAGTACATTGGACAATGCAGCGTTAAAAATCTTGAGTATATGACCTACTATCAGAAATGCTTCATTTTATGTACACACGTCTTTGATATAACGTTTTGTAACGTTAAATACAATGCGTCATCAAAATCATAAGTAACCTTGAATCTGTTTACGAAAAATTTAAAGATACGTTTTATATTCACAACTCATTTATTTTCTTTGTCTATTCATATATTTCCCTCTTTGTCTTAAGGTTTCAGACTGCAGAAGAATGTTTTTCATAAATTATTTGCGCATCAAAAAATATGTTTTCTAATTAAATTAGTCATCATTATTTAGACAGGAAGCAATAAATAATCCTTGTTTTCACATATAAACTATATTACGCAGAAGAAGTGACAAGGACAAGACAAAATATTAACTTGAAAATATTTACGCTTAATAATAAATAACCTTGAAGTTGTTTACGGAAATTTCTTTCTCACAATTGTGCAATATCATTTTATGACGTCATCAAGAACATTCTAGAAGCTTATCACACAGACATGCACTAACACTAACTCACCTCACACAGACATGCACTAATACTAACCGGTTCAGAACTTCCTCTGTCTGTCTACTCTTATAATTTCTACTCGGGAGACTACGTCAACTCCACCAACAAATCGTATTTACTAGTTATTGCTAATTTCTTATAAAAAATATAGATAGCAATTCGTTTCCAAGAATGCTCGTTTTCAATAGACACGTGCAGATCTTGTCCACTCGCGACTGGGATATTTTCGAGGAAAGTGAATAAAGTTTTCTCCTTTTACAGCCAAAAAAGTTCACTTTGCACACCGCTTTATTGGCTTCACTCCATCTCACCATCTACAAATTCATACAATTATTTCTGTTAATAATAAGATGCTAACTTATATATATATATATATATATTTGTAACTTAAAACTTAAGCTTGAAAATTTTTCTGATCTGATCACACGTGGTCACATTTGAGGTGAAAACCCATTAAAAGTGATGTCCAGCAATATTAGTCACATGCACAATTTTTTTGAATATTAAAAACAAATTGCCATACTGAAGTACTTTGGAAATATATTTTTGGAAGGAAACATAAGTAATATAATGTTTAATCAAAATTGAAATAAGTTAAACATCAATTATTTTTTTTTATTAATATTAAATGAAAAAATTCCGTATCAGGCCATTTTTCAATAAAAAGATCTCGTTTTTTTCACTAAAATCAAGTGCGAGTATCTTTCCAATGCTGCTGTCCAACAGAAAAACCTTGTAAGTGACATTTGCCATAGTGACTATTTTCAGGCTTGTTTGCATGGGAAAGTAACCTGTGTGGCAAAAGTCACTTACGAGATTTTTTCGTTAGATAGCAGAATGGTCCTTCGCTGTAATAATGTACTATTAGACGAAAATTGAGTATTATTCAAACAAGTTCAATAAACAAATGTATATATCAGTCATTTTTCGGTTGATGAATCTCGTGTCTTCAGCAGAATCAACTATCAATCTCGCCATTAGTCTTTTGCTATGAGAATTGTGCTTTTCAATAATAATGTGTATTACAGGTATGTGTATAATGTGTATTAATCAAACAAACGCAACAAACAAGTGCCTAATTCAGCCATTTTTCAGTAGATTAGTTTTGTTTCTACAGCAGAATCAATATAAATCTCTCCCCGGTGGTCTTCCGCAATGTATATTGTGTTTTTCAATAATAATGGTTCACTATTTAAATTAATTTAATTTAAAAATGCATCATTTGACCCTTTTGCAGTATATGAGTTTCGTTTTTTTAGTAGAATCTACTATGCAATATACATCTCACACTGATGGTCATTCACTTTAGATATTGTGCTTCAAACAACAGCTATTAATTACGTAATCAAGTTTTCTAAAATTTTTTAACTTTCCCAAATTATGGTTTCATACAAGTTCTCTACTGGGATAATTTAAGAAAGTTTCGAAATTTTAAGAAACTTTGTTTAGAAATTAGAAATAAAAAAGTACGCAAAATGAGAGTCAAAATGTCCTATCATCCACCTGTCCCAAATTACAAATATAAAACGAAAAATTGCTAAATAATATTAACAGCATTTTTTACATTCTCATCAGAGAATGTATTAGATTTGTGTAAAATTTGCCCCCTCCCCTCTGTTTTTGCCAAATGTCCACGTTCTGAGACCCCCCTGAACCCGAAAAACATGTTTTTACGAATGAGTCTTTCTGTCTGTCTGTCTCTGTGTGTGTGTGTGTGTGTATGGGTCTGTAGATTTTTAGATTGTGAGCACGATAACTTTCTAAAAAATTGACCAATTGGATTGGCCTTTAGTATACTTTTTTAGTGTCCTAGAATGGAGGTCAAGTTCGTTAGCCAGCCATTTTGGACACAAATTCAAAAAGTGAGAAAATTTTGAAAATTTTTGAGACCACTTTTTTTAATTTGCAAATTCTATGTACGACTGTTCGTAGTACTCAAGAAGTCGAGCAATTCATTCCAATGACTTTTTTCGATAAAAAGAAAATTGTGAGAGTTATAGTATTTACAAAATTCAAAAAAGAAACGAAAATGAAAATTTTAAGCCAAACAATGCACGATATGAAAAAAAGTCATGAAGGGAAAAACGTTTCTTTTTGAAGGCCCTACAAGATTGTTATAACAACTTTTTGAATTTTCTTGAAAAATCAAAAATTCAAATTTTAAGAAAAATAACGCGGAATACGAAAGAAAGTTGAGATATCAAAATTGTTGCTTTTACAAAGACCTGCAAACTTGCCTCAAACATTTTCTGGTAGGAGGCATAGTTTGTTGTTTAAGTATAGAAAATAGTATTCGAATATTTTTGTTTTAATTCTGGAGCCAAACAACGCAAGATACGGAAAAAATAGTCAAAAAAGTAGAATTTGTACTTTCGAAAGGTCAAATAAAAATTGCTGTTAAACATTTGTTTATAGGACCAATCGTAAATCAAGATAATTTCTTCAATCGTCTTTTTAACTATTTATTAATATATATTATACGGTGAGGGCAGAAAATCAAGCGAAAAGCGCGAATATTATGATGAGAATGTATTTCTTAAAGCCGATAGAGCCTATAGTAAATAAATTTCCTTTTTCATTTGAAGTCAAAAACAAATTTAGTAATTTGTACATGAAAAAAATATAACACCGAGCGCGAAGCGCGAGATCATGTTTCGGAGCGCGAAGCGCGCGATGAGAATGTGCCGGCGATGCGGCCAAAATTTTTTTATTTCAGATTCACATAAATAAGTAACGTTAAGTTGAAAAAGATTATAATCAAGAAGAGGATTTGATATTTCAAAGTTAAGAATTTTAGAAATCACCACGATGGGGCAAAACCAACTTTAATTGTAAGCCTATAATTCCACGGACATTTTAAGATCAGAAGCAAAAAAATTCCCCGGATCCTCTTTAAAAAAGTCGACTTTTATATGCAAAGTATTTGGAAATAAAAAAAAATCTAAAAAATTTAATTGCAAGATTCTTGGATATGGGATTTTCGAGCTGATTATGGTAGTCTGTAATCCTACGGACATTTGAAGACCAACAAAAAATCCTTCGAGCCCTTTTTGAATGGAGTCCACTTTAATGTTCAAAATATTTAAAACTTGATAAATTCTGAAAATTTAACTGCAAGATCCTTGCATATGGGATTTTTCGACTGATCATGGTAGTCTATAATCCCACGGACATTTCAAGACCTAAAACAAAAAAATCTATTGGGCCTTTTTTTAAAAAGTTGACTTTTATGTTCAAAGTATTACTAAATAAAAAGATTCTACATATTTAATTACAAGGTCTTTGGAGATGGGACTTTGAACTGATTAGGGTAGTCTGTAGTCCCACAGATATTTTAATACCAAAAGCAAAAAAGTCCATCGGACCCTTCATGAAAAAATTCGCTTCAAACTTTTTTAAAAAATTTTTTTGCATTGTATATTGAACAAAATAGTTTCTGAAGGACATATAGTAAAAGATAATAATCACATGGGAAACTATTTTGTTCAATGTATAATCCAATTAATTATAAATTACTGGAGCATGATTGTTTTCTGTTAAGATCCTAGGTTTCAGAATTTATACTTTATAATATTAACACAAAATAAGTGACAACAATAATTTTCTAATTTTTAATATTTTATACATAAAAATCCACATTTTAAAAGAGGCCTTATGGTTTTTTTGTTTCTGGCCTTAAAATGTCTAGGATCACAGACTACCACAGTCACTTGGAAAATCCCATATGCAAAGACCTTATAATGAAATTAATTTTTTTTTATTTTGAAATACTTTGAATTTAAAAAATCGACTTTTTCAAAAAGAGCCCAATGGAATTCTTTGTTTCTGGTCTTAAAATGTCCATATGATTACAGACTACCATAACCAGTTGGAAAGTCCCGTATGCAGAAACATTATAATAAAATTTAAAGATAAATTATTTTGAACATAAAAATCGAATTTTTCAAAAAGGGACCGATGGGTTTTTTTTGATCTTGAAATTTCAATAGCACTACAGACTACCATAATCAGTTGGAAAATCCCGTATGCAAAAATATTATAATCAAATTTGAAGAAAAATTATTTTGAATTACTTTGAACATAAAAATCGAATTTTTCAAAGAGGGGCCGGTGGTTTTTTTTTTGTTTTTGGTCTTGAAATGTCCGTGGGGCTACAGACTACCATAATCAATTGGAAAATCCCGTATGCAAAAACATTATAATCAAATTTGAAGAAAAATTATTTTGAATTGCTTTGAACATAAAAATCGAATTTTTCAAAAAGGGGCTGGTGGGTTTTTTGTTTTTGGTCTTGAAATTTCCATGGGACTTCAGACTACCATAATCAGTTGGAAAATCCTGTATGCAAAAACATTATAATTCAATTTGAAGAAAAATTATTTTGAATTACTTTGAACATAAAAATAGAATTTTTCAAAAAGGAGCCGGTGGGTTTTTTTGGTCTTGAAATTTCCATGGGACTACAGACTAGAATAATCAATTGGAAAACCCCGTATGCAAAAGCATGATAATTAAATTTTTTTAAAAATTATTTTGAATTACTTTGAACATGAAAATCGACTTTTTCAAAAACTGATCGATGGATTTTTTTGTTTTTGGTCTTAAAATGTCCGGGAGATCATGGACTACCATAATAAATCCAAAAATCTCATATGCAAGGACCTTGCAATTAAAGTTGATTCAGCCCAATCGTGTCACTTCAGAGTCTGTCCCACATGTTTTTCGTCCTGTCAAATGAGAGGATATTTTGGAAAGCTTTAGCTAAAGTCAAATAAATCGTTAAAATACTCATTTACCGCTTATTTTAAAATATTTATATCTGTTCTATATATATACTAGTTAGTATTTTATTGTTAACATAAATTATTGTCTGACATTGTAGGCGGTGAGATGTAGTTATGTCAATAAAGCGGTGTTTAAAGCGTATTTTTATTGCCGTGAAAGAAGAAAACTTCATTTACTTTTCTCGAAAATATCCCAGTCGAGAGTGGACCAGATTTGCAAGTGACGATTGGAAACGATCAACATTGGAACGAATTGCTATTTACATTTTTCATAAAAAATGAGCAATAACTAGTAAATATGTTTTGCTGGTGGAGATGACGTAGCCTCCCGATTAAAAATCATAAGAATAGATAAGGTCCGTTCCGCTATCACCTTCACAATAGAAATTGAACATTTTTTACGTGCCTGAATTTTGAGCAATTTTTGGGCTGTTCCTGGGCACCAACGCCGATTTTTGGGCTCTCGCGTTTTTCTCAAAAAACTGACATCTGGGTGGAGGTGCTGGCCGCCAGCACATCTACTGCAGCAAATTTGAGAAATCTAAAAAATCAAACACACCAGAATTTTGGGCTTTTTTGGACTCTCGAAAACCGCAAAAATTTATTTTAAAAAAACACCTCCATCACTAAGAAACTACCCTCAAAATTAAACGTGCACTAGACACTTAGCGTTAACTAGACATTTCGTGAAGCGCTAGCCGATTGTGTAATAACCGAAAATTACACAATTTATCTAAGATTTCGAGCCGTTTCATAATAAATTGTTTTCACTAATGTTTTGGTACATTTTCCTACTGACCGTTATTAGTTGACGACTGAAACTTCGTTAATTCTAACTAATTGGTGAAGCAAGAGTAGTAAAATTTAAGTAATTTAAATTTAGAGAGACTCTATTCAATTCAACCAGGAATATTATATCCTTTAACATTTTAAATTTTTCATTCTGGAACAGGTATATTTTTCTTCTGTAGGGAAGAGAAGCGAGTTTCCACTATCTCAATACCTGATTTCTTTTATCACATAAAATATGTACTCAGATATGTTTTATTTACCCACCATAATAAAAATTAAAGTAGCTGAAAATAAATAAGAGATTCCTTATATTTGACTCGTTCATGTTTCAAGAGTGAAAAATAATTTGTTTTAAATCAATATTTCTCCACAGTTCACCTGATGGTCAGGCTATGTTTGGGCCAAAATTAGGCCAATAATCGGCGTGACTCATCTGAGAAAGATCTCCCATAGTTCACCCGATGATCGGGCCATGTTTGGGCCAGAGTTGGGCCGATAGTCGGCGTTACACGTTTAAGAAAGTTCTTTTTGTAATAATTGCTCTGAGAAACAATTTTTCTTTCTTGGCCTATTTCGTATTTCGCTTCGTTTTCGAGAAAAACTGGAAATTTCGATTTTTAAAATTTAAATGGATTTTCTCAAAAACAGCTCAGGCAAAGATTTTGTTTTTTATTGAAAAATATCTGGAAGGCATCTGAGATACAGGTACAATATCAAGAAAAACATTCTTGGCTTTCGCACCTTTGGGATGAAGTCATTTTAACGAAACAGTGTGACAATTCAGTACAATTCATTAGTTCCAAGTTAATGCTTTTTTAAACAGTTAAATTAATTAATGACTGTTTTTCTTACCGGATCAGGTGCTACAGGGAGACTCATACCTGAAGACTGTGATTTACGAGTAGTGATACGCAGTGGAGCTCCTATTGTAATTTATGAGTATACTAGGTTTCGCAGGTGCCGTCAGCTGGAATGAAATTATGAAATGCACTTTCTCGCCCAGAAGAAAATTTAAAAACTGAAATACAATCTATAAAACAAATATGTCATAGAATTGTACCTGAAGCATCAAGCTTTTTCTTAATTAAGACATATTTTTGGGTTTCATAAAATGTTGTTCAACCCAAGATTATTTAATCTCAAATTTTCCGTAGTTAAAGCCACATGTTATTATTAACTCTTCTTAAATTATTAAAACATAATTCTTTCGGTTCAACTTCAAAGATAGACTTGAGCTCATTTTTTGTTTTCAAGAGAAAGTTGCAACATAAAAGCTATTCCGAAACAGAACCAGTAAGAGTCCTGTAACATAACCTTCAAACTCTGCTGATGTGCGAAGTCCCTTATCAATGAAGTGCGCAAGAGCAACTTTACCCATCGGTGTGCAAAAAATCTATATTTCTAAGAGCGCATGCGCTAATATTTTTCTCATACCGAAGACTGCAATAAGGTACTTTTCACATGATTTAGTGGCATGTAAAGTCCAACTTTCAAGGTTGGTGTTGCAAAAAGAGTATTTGGTGACCTTTTTCTTATTAGTAATGTACCAATTTTTTATGAACAGTCGAAAACGCTTCAGTATCGCCTACTGGAAAATCCTTAAAATATACACTGACAAGGAGAGATCGAGATGCGGACGGCCGATTCGACTGAAACTTTATAGGGTGAAGGCACACCAAAATCCATTAGATACGTGCTTTTTCTTTTGATTTGATGGATCTCAGTTCCCGAGATATCGAGGTTTTAGGATTTGCGCATTTAAGCGCGGTCCGCGCTCGACAGTCGCAAGTCGAGCGGTCCGCGCTTAAAATTAGCGAGTGGAGCAGTCCACGCTTGACATTAGCGAGTGGAGCGGTCCACAAGCGTCCACGAGCGCTCAAACTTCGATATCATGGAAACTAAGGTTTATTGGATCAAAAGAAAAAATACGTACCCGAAGGATTTTGATGAACTTTTATTCTTCTTATTTTGGTAATTATCCAATGTGAGTTATGATAATTTTAATTTTTTCGACAAACAGTTAAGCTCTTTTAACTTATCACAACAATAATTTAACGAATAAATAAAATCGTCAGAAGTATGATGTCACACATGAACATTCACGGAAAATCAAAAACAAAGAAACAATGTTTAACTGATATAATAAATCAAAAAAATTAGCATGGAAAAGAATTCTTCTTTGATAGTCAGCAAGTAATTGTTTTTCCCATTCTTCCAAAAACTGAGATCATTCACCAAAAATAAAAAATTTTCATCTGGTATAAATTCGGATGAGTCTAGTGTGCACTTGTTCCGTAAAGTTGTCAACACTTCGAAAAATTTTAGGAAAGGATACATTTGATTTTATGACAATTCACGGTTTAAAAAGTATCATTTTCTGACATTATATGTGGCACTGAGAATGATAAGCAGGTAAAGCCCAAAATTGAAATTTTACAGGAGAGAAAAAAACTTTTCTGTGATAGGATTCGAAATCGAAAATCTTAAGAAAAATGGAGAAGCAAGTGGTCCCTAAGGGCCAGTGGCGGATTTACCATATAGGCAACATAGGCACGTGCCTAGGGCGGCAGAATTGGGGGGGGCGGCAAAATTTCCT
>JAUMHM010065575.1:0-14314 GCA_032362435.1 Melikaiella ostensackeni
ATCAACCCAGGTGAAGAGCTTCGCAAAGCCATTATAATAACGGGAATAATTCAATCCACTAAGAAAATCTCTTCACGTGGGGCCATTAGTATCCAGAATCTTTCGTTTCAGTAAAGTAGTAGCTTATAGTAAAGGACAATATACAAGCTCTATATAAATAGGCATATTTCATTATGTTTCACATAAAATGTTTCTAAAAAAATGTCTTCAGGCCCAACACATTTCACATGAAGCTGGAAATGAAAAGACACGTTGTGTTTGTTCTATTGTCCGGGCTAAATCACGTTTGCAGCCAGCGGATTTTCTTTCGTAACATAGAATTTTCCCATTTTTCGTGAAGAAAATTCACGGAAAAGTTCTAAAAATGCACCACTTGCTTTTATGTGCGATATCTTGCATCATTTACGGAAAAAATTCCAGAATTATACTTCCAAGAAAAATAATTCTCCCGGCTTCAAAATGGCTTGGACCAAATCCTTATACAGCAAGGAACAACTTTTTTTGAATATTGGAAAATAATAAAGGTATGGTTTTCTGAAAAATCTTCTTTTTTCTCTTCTTCGCTTTTCGAAAACATGAAAAGTACATTATCCAGAAAAGCCCACCTTTTTATGTTTTCTAATATTTTCAACAAGCTTCTGCTTATATAAGAATGCTGAGTGAATCATTCTTGAGGTCGGGAGAATAGAAGAATGCGAGATATCACAAATATGCAGATAATGGTTTTTGTTTTTATATATATCCTATGTGGTGACCTTAATTGGACGTCCGGAGCGCGCTTCATCTTCGGTTGTGATTCGGCTACATTCAAATTCGGTTATGTCAAAATAAACGGTTCTGAACGAAGAAAAGAGTCCTCTTTAACTTCGTCCAGCTCGGCTTTGATCTGCGCTGACGTCCAGTTTTCTTATTAAAAATGTTTCATCATTTAACGGAACTCTTCTTCCACCATTTTTTCGAAAAGCACTGACACGCTTACTTCGAACGTATGCCAAACGCCATATGCTACAAAGTTTATTTTGGCTTTATCTAGCGGGGAATTCACCTCACTTATCAAACGACATCGTCTATATTGAACGTTCAGGAGGACATAACGAAGCCATGCCTGTCGCCCTGTTCAATATCAAACCAACTGCTGAGTTGTCCACTCACTCCTACGCTCGCTTTACTACCATCATGTGTGACTTTAATTGCTTTTAGAAGCCAACCGTTCACTCCATACTCTTTGAGGACTTCCCAAAGTTTAGTTCTATCGACCTTAACAAAAGCTTTTTCCAAATAAAAAAATTCGCGGACAACTTTTTTTCACTCTCAAACTTTTCTCTATGATCTTCCTGAGATTACATATTCGATCCGCACATGATCTTCCTGGCGTAAATACACATTAGACTCCCCAGATCCTTTCTTCAGGTGGACTCCACACCGGACTCCCTAGAAACCAGATCTTCACATCATCGATTTTTTCAAAACTTTGGCTACTCATTTGTTTGGTAGAAAAAAATATAAAATTTCAAAGATTTCACTCAAAAAATTTTGTCATCAAATTATGTATGCAATGACGGTAATGTGAAAAGAGGGTAATCCTATACGTACAAAAATTGAATGCGTGCATTTTCAAGATAATGAAAAAATGAAAACAACAGAAAATCAATGAAAAGACCAAATTGAAACAGGAGGCATGTAAATTATGTATATCCGATTCTGTTTTTTCAATTTGTTGATTAAAAAGGTACAAATTAGGCTAGTCTGCGTATTCAGCTTCGAAAATTATTTTTTTGACCACATAAAATTCGTTCGCAAGTTTGAGCTCGCCTAGGGCGCACATCTTCTGAATCTCGCGCTTCGCGCTCGATCTTTGTACTTCCTCAATATTTTTGCACAGACCTTTTAAAATTAAAGATCAAACCACTGACAACCGTAATTTGGTAATTGTGAATTACTTATTTTTATTAAAGCTCCTTCGGCTTTAACAAATAAATTCTTATCACGTGTTTCGCGCTTCGCACTCGATTAAAATATGTCCATAACGAAAAATTTTATATATTATAATTTACTGTATCATATGAAATGTATGTTATATTAATTTCTGTACCTTGGTCTGAGACTTCTACTTCAGGCGAAAAACTTTTTCATCAAAAATTTTATTGTATTTTGTGTCGTCTTTCTATAATCTCAGATTTCTTATTTTTAATGAAATTTTCCATGAAAGAAACAAAGACTATGCGTCTTATTAAAATATGGCAACTAAAAAATTTGTATGAGTTTTTTCGGCTGTACAATTTTTGCCTGTACATTTTTTTTTCTCATCTCCCATAGTTCGACCGAAAAGTATAAATTATAGTTTTTTACGAAATTACCACGAATAGGACAAAAACCATGCATCTTATCAGAAAATAATCAGAAAAAATATGTAGATCTTTTTGATAAGAACAATTTCGTTGATCAACATTTTTTGTACCTCGCCGGTGAAAAACTAAGTCCTTCATTACTGTTAACATTTTATATAATTGAAACGAATGTTGCGCATCTTATCATAAATGGTCAATAAGAAATTTTTAAACCTTATTCAGGTGAATAATTTTGTTATCAGGCATTGTATTTTATTTTGTGTCTTTCATTCCAAAAATGTCCTCTATTATTGTTGATGTTATTTCTTACGATTCAAACAAAAATTACGCATCTTATCAAAAAATGGTCAGCAAGAAATTTTCAGACCTTTTTAGGTAAATAATTTTGTCATAGAGCATTTCATTGCATCTTGTGTCGTTTTTCCAAGAATTAAAACTTTTTATTTTCAGTGTTATTTTTCGCGATTAAAATGAAAAGTATACTTCTTATCAAAAAATGGTCAGCAGGAAATTTTTAGACCTTTTCTAAGAGAATAATTCTATTCAAGGGCATTTCATTGTATCTTGTGTCGTTTTTTCCAAAAATGTCCTTTTTTATTGTTGGTGTTATTTTTAACGATTAAAACGAAAATTACGCATCTTATTAAAAACTGATAAGCAAGAGAATTTTTAAACCTTTTTTAGGTGAATAAATTTGTAATTAAACATTTTATTGTCAACAAGAAATTTGTAGATCTTTTTTGGGTGGATAATTTTTTCATGAAACATTTAATTGTATCTAGTGCAGTTCTTTGTAAAATTTGGTTTTAAAATTTTTTATTTTATTTTTCACACCTAGAAGAAAAACTACGCGTCTCATCAGGAAATTGTCGATAGCAAATTAATAGATCTTTCTTAGTCAAAAAAGGCTGATTGAGGAAATCGACCTGTCTTTTTGGTTCCTCAAAACGTGTGCCAAAGCTCAATCTAACCCGATTATTCTTCCAAGAGTTATCCAGTATACAGACAATGACAGCGACAATGATAACAGACAGACAGACACCATCTTAAAACCTGTTCTTTCGGATTCAGGGGGTCTCGAAACGTGGAGATTCCATGAAATCCGCGAAAGTCGATTTTCAAATAAAACCAGTACCTTCTTATTATGATGAGAATGTACTATAAAAATAATCCGATTCTCTTATAGTTTTATTGCTAAGGAGATATTACAAAATCATTTTTTCGTTGAAAGCGTATCAGATAATAGTTGTTCCTGGTTATTTTTATGTGAAAGTTCACTCAATAAAATGATAAAGTACAGAAAAAATCATTCTCATTCAGACTCATTCAAATGCCCCTTAACTAGTGATTATATCGAAAATCTGTCAAATCAATTGCAAAACCAATATAATCAATTATTTTTTTCGCAATATGAAGATTTTGAAAACGTATTTTCGAAACTTGAACAAAAAAATTACATTTCAAGCAAAAATTAAAAAGCAAAATTTTAGTTTTTTCTCAAATTTTTTTTTGAGAGAAGATGTGTGAAGCACAAAGGTTGATTAATGTTTTCTCTGAAAAGACATTCTGAAGTATAAAATGAAGAACTATAGAAAAAATCAGGGTAGGCATCTTTTTGGAAATCATGTTTTTTGAGAAAGTCAACATTTCTGTTTCAAATACATGAAAAGATGCACGAAGGAGTATTGAAATTAATTGGCACTTCAAAATTTGGATTCCCAGGGGTTTTCTACACTAAAAAAAAGAGATGCAGGTTATTCGATTGAAACCGAGCTAAGCGGTACAGCCTTTAAAGAGCTGATGTAATTAGTGTTATAGAGACTTCAAAAGTGTTCAAAATAGAAAAAATGCAGTAATTTCTGGAAGAAATTTTTGGAGTCATATCTTTGGCAATCTACATTTTTCCACTAAGCAAATAAGTAGCTGAAGCTTCAAAAAAATTGATGATGTGAAGGTCTGCTTTGTGTGAGTCCAGCGTGGAATCCATCGTCCTTTAGCATACATATTCATAAATATGCTAAGCCTCACAAACAAGTATCGGTTACCGATTTCAAGTATTTTAGTGGTAATACCATCCACACCAGCAGCCTCACATTCTCTATTTTATCAATTGCAGATACAATGTCACGGATATTGATTCTTATTTCGCCGTCTACAATGGCATTGTCTAACGTATCCTCTTCTATGTCACAGTTGCCACGCTCCGTAGCTCGACCTGCATACAATTTTTTGATAAAATCACTCACACAATCTTACACTTTCTCTGTAGCCCATAGCACTTCACAATCAGCATTCTTGAGTCTGACTTACACAGTGTTTGTACATCCTTTCCTTATCTTCTTAACACATTTCCAAAATAATTTTCCTTTTTTTTATCTTTTTCGCTTTGATTTATTCCTTGCTTTCTTTGACTACTATTTTGTCTATGTCACAGTTATTATGCTCCGGAACTTGACCTGCATACAATTTTTCGATAAAATCACTGCCACAATCTTTTACTTTCTCGGTAACCCATGGCCCTTCACCAATAGCATTCTTGCACGCCTGGCTTCTGAAAATTTTCCATTTCAACTTGTATCCGCTTCGACTTATTATTATTTCTTCTTCTTCTCCATCCTTGACCTATGTTTCTTTTTGAAACAATGAGGTAGTGATCAGTTCCACATTCCAAGCCTCTTATAACACTTGTATTTCTCACTAATCTTCTCAGTCTCTCATCCGATATATCAGATTCAATCATTTCATGTCTACACTAAGTATTTGTTATAAAGAAACCAATGCTATCCATACCTTCTCGTTGATAATCAACCCAATTATTCATATCTCTGAGTAAGATGATTCTTTCCTCAGGATCTCAAGTACCTATAATGTCATTCAACGGGTCCCAGAAGATGTGCTTCACATCACAATCTATCACCATCAGCTGGAGCGTAGCGTGCTATAATAAATATGCCTCTGATTCCCACTTTCATTCTAACCGAAAGTAACTTAGGAGATACACATTCATAGATTTTGATATGCTGTTCTGCTCTCTCATTCACAATCAGACTGACTCCTTAGCTAGCGTATTGTATGCCGCATTTCCCTTCCCTTGAGATCATTTGCACCTCGAAAAATTCCAAACACGCAGTCTTTATTCATCTCCTGAAACCATTCCAAGGGCACGTCATGTGTCACCAAAAGCGTCAATCCAATCCGAAGCCACATTGTTATTTTTATTGTCCATTATTCAAAGTTTATACCCAATTATGTAGCAGCTTCATGCGAGGAATGTTTTCCATGTGTATAAAATCATGTTCAAACTAAACAGCTAAATCGAAATAAAGTGGTGTGTCCTTGCATAGTTTCAGCTCAACCAAACTTCGATCATTCAAAGGAAAGTATTAAAATAAAGCCTGAACCGAAAGAGTTATGATTACATAGTATGTGTTATATACTAAACAGGGCACCAGCCTTCTGCAGTTTGGTGCTTGAGATCGGAAAAGGCCATTCATTACATCAGGTTCTCCTTAACCCAATATATGCAGAAATGTGATAAGAACTCTCAGCCCTGAATAAAAATCTACAAGCTGTGAAACTTTCATAAATTGCCATTACATTCAAACATACAATTTCCAAGACTTACAAAAACTTCGCCTCACCATTGCAACAGTTTGCGTTTATGTATTGCTTTAGAAGTACATTTCCTACAATCCTTTGAATTGTATTCTGGCATTTTTTGAGCCAAAATTAAACAAAGTATATAATTCATTCTAGTTATCACCATCAATATTTTCTTATGGCTTCTTGCTTTCTGATTTTGGTTCAAGAACATGCCAGAATAAAATTCATAGGATTGAACAAAATGTATAAGACACCTCCTTGCAGTGGAAAATGCAGCCTACAGTGGATAATCATTAATGCAAAGCGCAAATATATGTAGAAAAATTGATTTTAAATTTAATTTATTAACATGCATCATGTATTAACTATTCACTAAATTAAATCAATTTTATACATACATTGGTATGTCTGTAGAGAGAATTCCGCTACTGCTTAAGAAATACATATACGCAAACTGTTGCAGAAAATTGTCATAAATTTAATTTATTGTATATTGTTTCATAGTTAAATCTTCTACATAAATATCCAGCAACATATATTAAATTTTTCATAGATAGGTAGTCCGCAGTAACATAGGAAATTTTCATGACGAGGTATACACTGTATAGCTAGGAATCCAGTTGCAGCATACGATTTTTCCTACCAATTTCAGCCTTGAAAATATTGTTTTCTTCATAAAATAATTAGAAGTGTGCGATCTTTCGTCATTTCTATGTATAACTCTGATGCGGGTGAGGTAAGATTTTTTTTAAATGAACCTTTAAGGGGATCATTTCAGAGCAAACCGACATTTTTTTCACCCCCTTCCAATTCGAAATTCGAAGAAAACATTTTTTTACTGCACTCTAATCCCCATATCAACAAATGAGAGTCAGAAAAAAGGTCAGTAGACAGGAGAAGAGAGTAGAATGCACAAAAAGGAAACAGAAACTACAGATTCAAGTGCCAATATCTTCCTGGATTTGTGAGTACCATGGGTAAAGAGATCGTACACCAACTTTTAAGCGGGCTAAACTACGAACGTAAAATAATGTGAGAGTGCTTTTGAGATCCCATGGACCATCGAGTCTTATAATATGGGCTGATTTTGACGCGAAATTAGGATTACGGTTTCTTTCTAACGAGACTTGAGAAACTTGTTCTCAATGAAATCTTAGATGGAGTGGAACGTGGTCCTCCAACTTGAGTAGGAAGTTTAGTCGCTCGAAAAGAAAATGATTATGTGCGGGACCTCATTTTTCAACGAATCAAAAAGAGTACTTTAATTCTGGTCTCGAGTGGCTCGCATGAAATTAGTAATATAAAAGAAAAGTTAAAACAAAAATTAATAATTGCTGATATTACTAATAATAATCTACAAGCATACGTAGCTAATACATTCCGTTGGAAGCATATAGTTGATTTGCAGAGATGCTTTTGTTTTATTTCTGCTTTTTTCAAATTTTTTCGTTTGTCACAAGACACAGAATAGCGATTCATGTCAGGTTAACGTTAGCATTAACGTTTTGTCGTTTTTTGACACAACCAGTTTCGACTGAACCACTCCAAGGGTCAGTTCAAATGGCCCAAACTTCGACATGTAGACATGTGGAAACTTTGAAAAAGTTGTGGAAATTATTGAAATTCGTAGAAATATTAGGAAATATTTGAAAATTTCGGACGCTATCAAAATTAAGGAAACAATTTAAAGTGTATGGAAATCTAGGAAACTTTTGTAGGGTAATGGAAATTGAAGAAAGTGTCCAAGCTTATCAAGTCTATTTAGAAGTGGAAATTTTACCACATTTCTACATATTTCAGGCTGAGAAACCTGAAGGTCTCTTCTTTCTTAAGGACTAATCTGCAGATGGCTGGTGCCCTGCTCAGTATACGAAACAAACCAATCATGACTCCTCTGGTTCTGGCTCGATTTTTATAATTTCCTTTGAATGACCGAAGTTTGATGGGGAAGTTTGGTTGGGCTCTCTTAGACGGAAAAGGTGGTGATCTGGGGACGATGAAAGTGTGTGGACTGGCATTCGCAGATGATACGAAGGGTACGCCCTCGGAAAAGTTTCAGGCGATAATTAGAGACTGAGTGTTTTGACTGCTAGAGGTGTAAATGATCTTACAGAAAAAAAATTGCAGGGTATCATGTGCGTAGAGAAGCTAGATATTTGATGTGTATCTGAAACAAAGAAAAAGGGATGTAAGATAATAAAGATATAAAACGGGCTCGAACTTTGGTCAAGAGTAGATAATGAATTACACGGTAGCCAAGAAGTCGGTCTGGTTATAAATGGGAAAGGAAAACGGAATGTCAGAAAGAATGAATGTATTTCTCATGAATCATTATAAATTAAAATAAAAGTGTGAATGAGAAGACTATTTACTATAGCATGCTGCGCACCAGTTGGCAGTGACATTAGTGCAGTGAAAGATATCTTTTGGGACTCGTTAAATGGTATTATAGACACTTACGATCCTTGGGGAAGAATCATTATACTCAGAGATATGAATGGCTAGGTTGGTGTGCAACGCGAAGATACCGATAGGGTACTTGGCCATTTCAAAGATCCAAAAACGAACAGCAACAAGGAGAAATTAATTAGCTTATGCTTAGAGAAAGGCCTGTTTATTATAAATACTTGGTTCATACATAAACTGATCCACATGTATACTTGGTGCAGAGGCGAAAGCCACAGTATAATTAACCTTGTTGTAGTGGATGAGAGACTGAGAGGGCTAAGGTATACAAGAGTTGTGAGAGACTCTGAATGTAGAACTTATCACTACCTCAGATTCTCAAAAGTGAATCCAGGGCAAGGATGGAGGAGAAGAAGAATTAACAATAAGTCGAAGCAGACGCGTGTCGAAGTAGAAAATTTTCAAAAGCCAGAAGTACAAATGGTACATATATCCTAAAGAGTTGAATAAATGTTTAGGACATCATAGAGATGATTGGAAGACGAAATTTGGGAATAAAGATGTAAAAGGTGCATAGATGATACTACGGGATAGCTTTCTTGAGAGCGCGTCTGAAGTGTGCGGTACTGCGGTACTGCGGTTGTAAGAAGAAAAACTCAAGATGCTTGGTGGAATGATAAAACTCGCGTGCCCGTTATCCAGAAAAATTAAACATACTCCACGAAGTTGAATATTAAAGGTTTCAGCAATGAGGAGAGGACTAAATTAGAAAATGATTATAGGGAAAAAAACAGAAAAGTAAAGATACTAGTCAAAAAAAGCTGGGATAAAATCAAAGCGGAAAAAGATTAAAGAATGCAAAATTATTTTGGAGGAAATAAGAAATTAGTTTGGGATTGGGTTGAAAAGATTAGGGAAGGAATTACTAGCACTGAGTTAGTCGGAATTAAGGATGTTTATAGTGAAATCGTATGGTACACGGACAAAGTGGACGACTGTGTGATTGATTTGTTCAAGAAATTGTATAGAGGTGAAACTATGAAACATAACAACTGCAACATAGAAGAGGATACGCTAGGCAATTCCCTTGTAAGTGGCAAACTACAAATTTATATCAACGACTTCATATCCGCAACTAAGAATCTGAAGGATGGTCAAACTGCTGGTGTGGATGGTTTTACCGCTGGAATGCTTGAGAGTGGTGACGGACATTGGTAAGTGTGGCTGGGTGAGTTATTAAATATAGTACGTATGCTGCAATAAAGGCGACTATACTCATTCTAAAGCGATTAGCCTGCTAAGTACCAAAAGCAAAATATTTACCGGAAATCTTATTGGTTAGGTCATGGAAATGACAGGAGGAAGGATCTGGAAAGTTCAATGCGGAATTATGCCAGGGAGATCATGTGCGGATCAAATATTTAGCGTGAGAGAGATCATAGGAAAAAGCTTAAGAGTAAACAAGAAAGTTTTCTGTGCATTTGTTGATCTGGAAAAAGCTTTTGATAAGGTGGGTAGAATTAAACTCTGTGAATCCCTGAAAGAGAGTGGAGTGAATGGTTGACTTCTAAAGGCAACATAAGCAATATAAATAATGGTAGTGAAACGAGTGTATGAGTAAATGGACAATTGAATGATTGGATTGATATTGAGCAGGCCATTAGGCAAGGCCGTGTTATGTTTTGCTGAACGTTCAATATATACATAGACGAATATCTAAGAATGGCTCTTTTAGAGGATTGTAACGGCGGAATCAGTTGATGATTTGCAGAAAATGATGAGCAGACTGGATACCAGCATGAAGAGTATGGCTCTTAAGATTTACGCAAATAGAACAAAGATTATCGTGCTTTAAAGAAGGAATGAGAAAACAGTATGCGAAATAGCCTCATGCAAAAACAAGATAGAACAGGTTGATGATTTCTTGTATCTTGAAACTTCATTCACATCTGACGGAAAGATATATGCAGAGATATCCAGACGTATAAACAAGGATAAAAAGGTTATCGAAAGTGTGCGAGGCATTACAAAAGTCAAAAATGTAACGAATAAATCTAAAACTGCAATATATAATTATGTGCTGCTTATGTGCTGCTGTATGGGAGCGAGACCTGGACGTTTTCAAAGAATGTGGTGTGGAAAAAACGTTGAATGACTAAAGTGAAATAAATTGGCTGACATTGTTTGGCCATGCTGAGAGAATAAATGAAAGACGTTTAATCAAGCAAGTGTATTCAGAAAAGGTGAATAGTAGCGTAACCAGTGGTAGATCGAAGAAGGTATGGTTGGAGTGCGTGGATGAGACTCTGAAGAAAAGAGATATAAGGATTCGTAGGAACACAAGAGCTTACATGAAAAGATGTATGGGTTCAAAGGAAGCAAAAGATGTATGCAGTGTTGGGATATATGAAGGAGAATTGTTTAGAAGAAGATGAGTGACGTCTGAAACGAAGGATTTTGGATACTCATGGACAATCGTGGAGAGCCTTGCTTAGTGGTTGTGGTTGGGATAAACTGTATGTACCTTCCTATGGGTTTATCAGTCAGTTGGAGTGCTTATGCATGAATCGTAATGTGTGATGGGCTCTGTAGAGCTCTTCACCTGGATTGGCTTAATAGTATAATGATAATAATAATAACAATCTTTAAAAAGCAGAAAGCATTGAAGAGCCTAAGAGCCTTGGTGACTCAGGCGGTTAAGCGTTCAGACTTCCTACTAGAGGTCAGGGCTTCGATCTCTGAAGCGGTAGCTGTGGAAATTTTTCCATTAACGTTTACATGTACTTGATTGCATCACAAAAATGCGTTCGTGACTGACATAAAAGCTGACATTGTTAATTTATACATTCATAAATTATTCGCGTTTTCTGCATTTCCTTAGACAATGGGGCTGTTCTTATTAAGGTTGGCAGGTTCATTTGAGGAGCACAATATTTAACTCCATTGCAGGAATTTGTAGATGCATCATATGTCCAGCATTGACGGGGATTCATGGAAAGTGAACAGAGACCGTCATCTATGAAGGATAGCGAACAAGCTATGAAAAAAAAATCTGATTAATCAAATTATAATTAAATGAATAAGAATTATTTATATTTCGTACTTTATCAAAACTGAATTTAGTTTTATATATAAGCAATATCTGAAAGTAAATTTCACCTTGGTGCTAGGTCGGGGGATGGAAGTTTACTATTTCAACAATTTTTTATTTTCTTCCTATAAAGGCTACAAAGTAAAACCACTTCATTTCATTTTTAGAGGATCATCCAAGTATTATGCAAACATTATTTTTGTTATTTTTTTATTCCCCTTCATATTAGCCATTTCTACCCCTACGAATAAGTGACTGTATGCATCCATTCTACGTCTTCTCTCCTCTAACACAGGAAAAATGAGTGGCTGATTACTCCTGAAATTAAGTGTACACTCTCTCTGGAATCTTATGCAATTCCATGCAATCCTATGCAATCTTTCACAATACCTCGTCATCTTTCCTCACGAGAAAATATTATAGGAAATTCAATATAGGTCTGTTATGACTTTCCTATAAAGAATTTTTTATAAGTTTCACATGATTCTAAAAAAATCATTATGGATAATCATCAAAATAAAATCAGTATAGAAATAAATGATGTAATATCAAAAGAATTTATGGAAAAACAGAGTAAGTACAAACGAATGATGTATTTGTTTATTTAAGGTGGGATTTTAAATTATTTCAAACAATTTCACAGAACTCTACAGATTTCAAGGAATTTTACAGAATTCCAAAAAAGTAAGAAGATTTCCAACAAATCAAGAAATTTCAACGAATATCAAGGAATTTCAAAGAATTTTCACGGATCTTAAGTCATTTCATCAGACTTCATTGAAATTTCACGAGATTTAAAACGATTTCAAAAATTTTCAAAAATATTAGAGGATTTTGACAAACTCCAGAAGCGTTTAACGTAATTCGAGGGACTTCCATGGATTTTAAGGCCTTTAAAAGGATTTTATGGAATTCAACTTCAACTTCAACTAATTTCATAGGACTTCGAAACATTTCAAGGGATTTTCGAGAATTTCAAAGGTTCCCAAACATTCTGAGGGATTTCGAGGGACTTCGAGGAATTTTTTTGGATTTTCTAAGATTTCAAAATATTTCCAGAGAACTTTGGAAAATAAATTAAATGAAATGAAATTTTGAGGGATTTCAAGAAATTCGAAGATTTTTAGGGATTGAAACGGTTTCTTTAAAAGAAATTTAAGGAATAAATATAATTTAAATCACGTTTAATGGATTTTAAATGATTCATACTTATTTTAATAAATTTTTACAAATTTTTTACAATTACCAAAGTTTTCGAGGGACTTCTAGAGAACTTTGGAAAATCAATCGAAGTAAACTGAATTTTGAGGAATTCTTTGTCATTCCAAAGCTTTAAAGGAATTTTATGGTGTTTAGAGATTTGAATGGCTTTTTAGAGAACTTTAATGAAAAAGTTTAATTCAATTTATATTCAAGGGATTTCAAACGATTCCTACGATTTCGAACTCTTTCAGATGACTTTACGGGATTTAAAAAATTGTAAGAGATATGCCGAAATTGAAAAAATTTCAAACGATTTTAAAGATTTTGAGTTATTTTGGAAGATTTTAAAGAATTACAAGATGCCTCAATAATTCCAAGAGATGCCAAAAAATTTTGCATGCTTTCTAAAGATTTCAAGGGCTTCTGGAAAACTAAATTCTAGAAAATAAAATCTTAAGCTATCGCTAGCAATTCCAAATGCTTCAAGGAATTTAAAAGATTTCTAGAGATTTGACCTTTTTTAGATATCTTTAATGAATAAGTTTAATTGATTTTTATTTTCAAAGAATTTTAAATGATATTTACTCATTTAATGTATTATCTATGATTTCCAAAGATTTCAAGTGATTATAAGGCACATCAAGGAATTTCAGAAGATTTGAAGGACTTTATTAAAACATATTTCAATACCCAGAAGGCCAGATTACTTCAGTTGGAGCTAGTTTAACACAGAATTTAATAAGCTTTCTAACCGTTGAAAGAAAATATTGTTATCTATATTCTGAACGGCGCTATCACCTCTCGAAGTCAAGGTTAATTTTTAATAGGTTAGTGGTTAGTGTTCTGATACTGTGCGTCGGTAGTGTATACAATTCAAGTAAATTAATTTCTCTGTTTTTGAATAAATTTAACTGAGGTTGAGACTTAATTTTGAACATCAGGTAATGAGGCTTTAAATGTAGATCAGTTTTGCTGATTGATTCCAAAAAAATCTGTCAATATTCCAAAAATTAGGTATTTAAGAAAAATATTCTACACAAAAATTGTAAATCTTGATGAACCAGAAGTTTCTGACATGAAATCTTTTCCGACATGTGAAGCATCGTATTATTTGTGAAAAACGAATGTCTTACATTGTCAATATTATTCATAAGAGTTCATATTCATACTTCTTGGAATAAATATACTTTAATAACTAAATCATTTATGTTATACTTGTCTTACTTTATAATTAGATAATGGAACAACAGAACTTATTATCGTCGTTAGTTTCGTGAAAATCTGAACTTTCTGTGTTGTGTTGCTGTAGGCTGTAGATAACGTATAGTATAACACTAAGTCGACTGCAGTGGTCGTCCCGGTGTCCGGTGGTATGTAACGAAACTTCATCGAAGAAGTTTACAGACAGATACCCGGACATCGGTACGATACCTGGAGTCGACCTGGTGCTCGGAATAATTCTTAGGAAGTGAACTTCTCTAAAGAAATGACGTGAAGGACCTACGATGATTGTCTGGCCTTATTTAATTGATGACAAATATATTGAAATCGTCTTCCAACATCTCGATACCGGTCCGGTAGTGTGTCGCGTCAAGGCCTTCAAAATAGGCGTTTGTTTCCGTCTCGACCTCCTCATTTGAGTAAAATCTCTTGCCAGCGAGCC